>JFZS01000380.1:0-22397 GCA_000709145.1 Balansia obtecta B249 | reverse complement strand
GGGGGTTTCTTACCCATTGGTAAGCGGCGTCCTTGTAGCCGAGCGGAAAGTACGCCGAGGGACCTTGGCGCTCGGCTTTCGCCTGGTCTGGGCTGGGTGATGGTGATGGCATTTCAAGGGCCGGCGGGTGGTGTTGTGGCGCCGATGACGATGGTTTGGGTTGGAACGAGGCGGATGCGGCGAGGGTGGAAAGCACGGTGCGGGAGCGTTGCAGGGCGGCAGGAAGGGCTTGCGAGGTGAGCATTACTGTGTGTTATATATGCATTGCGAGGAGAATCGGGGAGTTTTCTTTTCCTTTTTTTTTTTTTTTCTTTCTGGGAGGATGACGGCATGCAAGTACTTGACGAGCTGCTCTGCGCCACCATGCGGACTTAACGTGCCTTGCGGAGTTTACGTAGATCCGAGTGACGCTTTTGGCCCATAGCACAGCCACAGCCCTTGGCCGCACCTGCCCAACCACAAATGACGCAGACGCAGCTGACACCAAGCACACCAAGCTCGAAAAAAGCATCGTCTCTCAACTACCACACGCGTCTGCCCGCCATCCCACCGCGAGAACGTCTACGCCGCTCATTATCGTCGTGCCAGTTCTGCGGCAGCGCGACTCTACAGCCCCGGCTGCAGGCAGACGTCTGCGAGGCCCAGCTCTATTGGAACACCTGACGACTTGTGATATTCCCGGGTGCCTGACGGTTGAGAAACTGCATGGCAAATCGCCCCTGTCTGCAGGCTGCAATTCGGCCTTGAAAAAGTTTTGTTTTATTTTGTTTTAATTATTTTACAAAAGTCGGCAAAGACGCCTTGGTCCCCCATTTCCCCTCCGCCCGCCGCCTGTCATGATGACCGAGGATATCGACTCCATCGTCAAAGGCGCCCCCGTTGCCGCCGAGAACATCAAGAACAGCTCCGGCCCCTCGCCCAGCAAGCAGGGTGATCCTCTCCATCATGCGCCCAGCTCGCCTGCCATGGTGTATCTGAATCTGCTTATTCTGGAGGCGTCCCTCCGAGCACAGTTCCTCGAACTCCGCGCCCGGAAGCGACACCATACATTTTTTCTCACCCTGCTGACCTTGTGGGTTGCCCTCTTCGGTTACAAGCTGTACTTTGCCCCTCGTGAAGATGGTCGCGGGTTGGGAGGCTCCATCTACTGGGCTCTGGAGGGCGCGCAGAGGGTGTGCTTCATGGGCGGCATCATCACGGCTGTCTTGGTCTGGGGAACTGGCATCTGGGATCGTGGCATCCGCTGGCCTCGTCGATGGTTTGCCATATCCAATCGCGGCCTGCGCGGTTTCAACTGCAAGCTTGTCATTATACGACGACCCTGGTGGGCCGAGGCGCTCTCGACTATTGGCTTTTTCCTGACGTACGGCTTGTTGTCCCATACTGCGAGTTCCTCCTATCGCCATGTCGAGCCTTCCCTGCTGCGGGAGATGGAGAAGGAGCTCCAGCATTCCGGTGACGGCCATCCTACCCTGGTGCTCCCGCACGACGAGGAGGAAAGGGGTGGTCACGAGGAGGACCTGGCGCCTGGGGGAGACTACGTGAAGCTGCTTCTTCTCCCCAAGCCCTTCTCCCCCACTTTTCGCGAGAACTGGGAACTCTTTCGCACGGAATATTGGGAACGAGAGAACGAGCGACGGGCACTGCTACGTCGAAAGGTCAAGGAACATGACAGGAAACTGGCTAAGCAAGTATACGGCTGGTTCTGGTGGCTACCGTGGAGGCGAGCTCCGCAGCGCAAAGCTCATACGCCCAAGACGTTTCATCATCATCATCATCATCATCGCCATGGCGGTAGTGAGAAGGCGAAGAGGCATGTCAGCGGGAGCGCGCGTCGGTTGTCCACGAGCTCTTCGCGTAGCCAGACGCCAGCTCTGGAGGCAGATGGTGGTCAAATTAGTCGTCGCTCCAGCTCTGCATCGGACAAACGTCGCAGGAAGCCATCAACCATGTCCATGTCGAAGCCGAAGCGATCCGGTACCGACTCGAGATCCGTCACGCCCGAATCACCCTCGCCGTTGACCAAGGAAGCAACAATCATGACGGAAGAGCCTCCGACCGACAGCGGGAAGGTGCTGCAAGGCGGGGGCCAGCGGTCTTCTGGGAGTTTATCAGAGCTAGACGTGGCTGCTTGATAGAAAAAAGCATCGTGTAGATTGGGCGATTATGAGAATATGATTAATGGCGATGCATTTTGCTAGCGGGTGTTATTTTGCTCTAGAAATGAGTCCTGACACTGACAAAGATTTTTGTCCCTTGCTTGCCGTGAAGCATGACACGTATTTCTTGCATTTGTCGTCCTCGCAGCCAAGCGGAGCAGGGACGTGACGATGTTGCACCCGTCGTCCTGCCCAAGTTGCCTATCCTAGTCGGGCCTGATAATCCGGTCGGTAAGCCTCGAGTTTTTCAGTACAGGTGAGGGTACCTTTGCAGAGATTCCGAGGGTACCGATTTGCCGAAATAAGGTCGTGAGGTCGATGTTAATCATGACGAGGCCCCCCCATAGGTGGTAAATTGTGTCGGGCGTGCCCAGCTACATTAAAGGACCCTTGCAAGCTTGAACACGACAGCGTGGTATTGCCCCAATTCTCTGTACGGTGGACTGGGAAAGTGGAGCATGCTCGGTTGCAGAACCGGCACTGAATCGATGCAGAAAGGATGCAAGCTCTGATTCGCCAGCGATCGACGCCCGCTCGTCGGCTCAGGAAGTTGCAAGCTTGGCACTTGCCATTCAGCAGCGGACGAACGCGCTAGCCATCTTTTATACTTTTACTTGTCTATATATATATACAAGCGCGCTAACCGTCTTTTTATACTTTACTTGTCTTTTATATATTCAGCCTTGCGTGTCCTGGAAATCGTGTACCTCGATGTCCCGTTCCGGCTGCATTACAAGCAAACCCTGGTACCTTGCAGAAGTCAACTCGGCAATGCAAGCTTGGGACTTCTAGCCACCAGGGGTCACGCGGGCTTTAGCGTAAAATTGTCGTCGGGCACATCTGGGGAGAGGTAAGCCCATCTCGGGCGGTCCGTAGGGAGGTTAGGAGGGCCTGTAGAGAATATTGAAGAGCTCCGCGTGAAAAAAAAAAAAGAAAAGAAAAGAAGAAGAAGAAAAGAAAAAAAAGGTTGCCCTTGTCGTGAACGCCCTGCAGAGGTACCTGGTTGATTTTACAGAGTACAAGCCCTGTTTCGTTACCCAGCTGTAATTAGCGCATCAGGTACCTGCCTGCCTAGATATGGGTACAAGCGCTAGCTACCCTGCAGCGCCATGTGGGTCATTATAGTTCACCCATCTACCAACGTCCAATCAACTCAGAGAACCCCTGCATGCCCGCCGCACAGACCCAGGCACAGACAACCACCTTGCCAGCAAGGGGCGAAAATCCTAAAAATCGACGGCGCGCTTTTCTCCCCCACGTGCCAGCACGGTTTTCCCTACAGTTCGGGTTTCCTCTCGCGGGGGAGAGGTCGAGTTAGAGTTTTGGCTCTTTATGCGCTCGCCAACCCCAGACGGGCCCCTTGACGATGAAGGCTGAACGACGACCTTATTTGAGACGTGTGCTATAGGGGGTGGAAAGGCAATTAAATTCTATTTCTGGATTCGGATTTGACTTTGGCTTTGCGCCGGTGGCATCCGTGGTTTTTTTTTTTACATATAATCAGTCAGGCCCATGCGAAGCATTTTCCAACTTGTCTTGTCTGCGTCGCCAAGTTCGTTCCCTATCTTCACTTTCTTTCTTTCTTTCTTTCTTTGTGCTCTCCGGTATATTTCCACCGG
Organism: Balansia obtecta B249; assembly: GCA_000709145.1. Classification (NCBI taxonomy): domain Eukaryota; kingdom Fungi; phylum Ascomycota; class Sordariomycetes; order Hypocreales; family Clavicipitaceae; genus Balansia; species Balansia obtecta. Next base: position 18,619 of record JFZS01000380.1, on the reverse strand, counting down.
CGAGATACTCAGGAAAAAGGGGTTTCTTCTGTACATTCCATAGACAGCCTCTCCTTCACACACTCTCTCACTCTCTCCCTTTCTTTCCCTCTCTTCTCTCATTCTATTACATCTTGTTCCTTTCCAACTTGATAATGATTCCCACCATGTTGCTGCTGCGGAGCCCGCTTGCGCTCGCGCTGTTCTTGGCAACGGGCCTCGGCACCCCGACCTCCAAGAACGGCCTCGTGGGCCGAAACCACGGGACGGCGGACATGCCGGCCGGCTTCGCGCGCCGCCTCTTCCACGATGACTTCTCACAATCGACCGGCCACCTCCCGGACCAGTCCAAATGGCACATGGACCTCGGTACGGCCTACCCCAACGGCGGGCCGAGCCACTGGGGCACGGGCGAGATCCAGTCGTACACGAGCGACGAGTCCAACGTCCGCGTCGCCGACGGCATCCTCCACATCACGCCGATCTTGCTCGACAACGGCACGTGGACGTCGACTAGGATCGAGACCACGGCCGACTGGGACTTTGGCTGCGAGACCGGCCAGCGGGTGCGCGTCGAGTCGCGCATCAAGCTCAGCTCCCGCCCCAAGGCCGAGTCCCTGGGCATCTGGCCGGCCTTCTGGCTCCTCGGCGGCGCCTACCGCGGCAACTACTCGGCCTGGCCGTCGACGGGCGAGGTCGACATCCTCGAGGCCGCCAACGGCGAGCACCAGGTCCATAACACCGTCCACTGCGGCACCTACCCGGGCGGCGTGTGCAACGAGCCCAACGGCGTCGGCCATGTCACCGACAACGTCGACATCTCCGAATGGCACACGTACGCCCTCGACGTCGACCGGACGACCAAGCCCGAGTCCATGTGCTGGTCCATCGACGGCCGTGAGAGCTGGAAGCTGCGCCAGGGCGACCTGAAGACCGACGAGGCCTGGGCCGCCGTCGCCGGGAACGCCAAGATGATCTTGCTCAACGTCGCCATAGGCGGCGCCATGCCCAATGCCGTCGCCCACATGGACACGCCGACCAGCGCCACGCTCGGTGGGGAGCGCTCGGGCATGAAGGTCGACTACGTGTCTGTTTTTTCGTCGACATGAGGTTGACGACGAAAGTGGTGGGGGGAGGAATTAATTGCATAGCCAATCCAAGTCTTAATTTCTATTAATATATTTCACCTGTAACCAAGCGAGCAAACGTTCGTGTCATAAAAGGCAGAGTGGCGACCGACGCTGCCGTGTTTGTGCATCACATCCCGCGTCCAGCATAATGGCCTGCGGACTACCGGCTCGGTGTCCTGCGCTTCCTCATGACCGGAGCAACCCCACCAGCCAATAGGTGATGATCCTCCCCCCGGAAGATTTCTCAAATAGGCAATTCGGGGTACCAAAAAAATATGTCAACAGCAAGAAGCAATTACCGACGTCCGGGCGCTCCAAAGCCGTCGACGCCGTCGCAGAACATCTTTCAGCCCAAAACGATCTGGAAACTTTAAAAAACGACAAGTCGACTCCACGCCACATAATGGCCTTTCCTGAAACGTGCCAGGCGCCCCCCAGCCACTCCCCCCCCCCCCCCCCCCTTCTCTCTTGGCCAACATGCGCCTTCTCGACGAAACGTGAGGGCGTCTGACTCTGCAATGGTATCGTGCTGGCAGCGCGGCGGCCCGAGGTTGGATATGTCAATTTAGCACTGGCTTCCAACGAGGGCTACGGTCCTTCTGCGTGATGACACGGAAAATCTCGGGCTCAGCAGAGGATCGGAGCCATCAAGCATGTTGGTGACACCAACTAGGCTCAATCCAAGGGAACGGCGCGTTTGAAACGATAATTACTTGCTGTAGTAATAAGCGATGTCGTTATAGTCGTCCAGGTATTTAAGAAAAAGAAGAAAAAAAAAATCCAATGTACCGTACTGTGCAGATAGAAGACATGTGTTCAAACATGCTTGGTTACAAGTGACAGATTGCGAAACGTAAGATGAAAGACAAAGGACCCACGTCCATACAAAAAAAAAAGCAGCTGAATCGTCGCCAAACGCCACAGGGGAATGACCATTAAGGCCTCACCTCAACTCTTGCTCCTTCGCCTTTTCCCAAATTAGAACAATGACCGAGTCAAGCTCCTCTTCCGACTGTTTCGCATCCGCATCCCTATTCTGCTTCGCTCGCTTGACCCCTCTCTTCAAGTAAGCTTGCCACACGAAGCCATTCGCAGCCCGTGCCGAGTCCACCAGCTTCCACACCTCCCTCCGTCCAATCCAGTTCAATGGACTTTGCTTGACCTTTCCCTCATCGAGGACGATGTGCCCCGACACCGGAGTCCGGGCCGCGTTTCCGAACATGTTCCCTTCTCGACTGTGGTGGCCGTGATGCGCGAGGCCGTCGGGATGATGGCTGATGGACACGCCGTTGATGACCGCCCAGTCGTCCTGGAACAGGTACTGATGCATGAAGCACGAATCGCCACAAATGTCCGTCACCAGGTGCGCCATGCCGATGTCCAGTCGGTGTCGGTTTTGATAGTCGTGCAGCACAAGGGGCCGCATGCCCGTCTCGTGACTCTCCAAGTGTGGCCGGTGGCGAGCATCTCGCGGCGAGTAAAAGGCGGGTATGACGTGCATGTCAATGTCGGCCTTCTGCTTGACGCATTCCTTGAGCACAACATCCCATTTCTGGGCTCGGAAGGGCAGTCCGGTATCTTCAGCTTGCAGGCAAGACAGCTTGGGAATCAGCGATACGACCTGGCTAGACAGCATCATAGCTCCTCCACCATACGTTGTGAGTGATCTGCCATCTTGTTGCCAGTCCGACCGTTCGCTTGGGATGCCAATGTACAATTGCTTTTGGGGGTCGTAAGAGGAGAGACGCTCGTGTAGATAACTTAGACTGGGGAAGAAGATGGTGTCCTCGACGACGCCGAACCACTGCTTGGTATTTCCACTAGCCGCCAGAGTCGCACCATAGGACTTGAGCATCTTGATCAATTCGTAGTACCTTCGCGCCTTGGACGTCAGCTCAGCTGTCGATGCGACGAATGCATTGATACCGGCTTCCCGGAGCATCGTGTCTATTTCATCCAGCTGTGTATCTGACGCATTGTCCAACAGGAGGACCAGATTTGCGCCGTTGCTTGACCCATTTTCTCGGGTCAGCCATCGCTTCCATGCTCGCAGGATAGCCCAGTCTCTGTCGGCAATTCGTTCAAATGTTGTTGACACGCCAAACATGAACTCGGACCCGTACAACTTCTTCTTCCAAGACGGACTGGCATAAGCAGGTAATTCCACTTGTCTGGAAGCCCGGAGATCAGAGACAGTTGGATTGCCTACATGGATGACCCTCGACATGTCTGAGATGGGCTGGAAATTGGCTCGAACGTCGGTAATCGGTTCGAACTTCAATGACTGCTCCAGAGACAAGACTCGCCAAGCTTGCCATTTCGTGTTGTTGGTCAGCCCGTAAATGTTTACCAGCCGCTCGAGATATTCTTCCTCGGGCGAAAAATGGGCGAATGGGTTATTGTCCTCAATGTGAAGCGTGAGACCTGTCTTTTGGCGATACGGTCCTGTTGCATGGAAAAGCAGCCCAGCGATGCAAGCCGTAATCAACAGATGGCTGAATTTCACGCGGAGCGCCAGCGAGCCTCTGGTCAGTAACATGATCCCAAGAATACGCAGCACCAGGCTGCAGGAAGATGATGCAAGAAGGGGCAAAAAAGAGAAAAAAAAAGAAAAAAAAAGAAGAAGAAGAAGAAGATAACAAGGGGGCTTAAGACTTGAAGAGACTAAAAGCCTCCTCAAGTAGTCGAGTTGACAATTGAGTCGACAAACTCGTCACTTTAGGCAAGGTACCTAGGGACCTTAGGGACCCAAGCTAACAAGACCCGAAACAGAAGTGCCTCATGGTCAGTGGGTGCACGCTGACTCTGTCCAAAAACCGTCATGTTTGAGACGAAAGATGAAGTTTCTTCAATGTAGCTACCTTAGGTAGGGTGGCTTATGAAGGACATCCAACGGGTACAGGGCAGACATGCGATAGGGAAGGAGCAAACCGAAACACTTGAAACAGACACACAGACACACAGACCACCACCACCACCACCACCACGTTGAGTCGTCGGAACCAAGTAGTGCATGGGGTGGGTCGTTGCCATGTTTTCGACTACTTTCCTTATCTTACCATTCGACTCTTATGCATGTTTCGGGTTCGCGATTAAATTTCGTTGTGAACATGGTTGCCAAATGACCCGATTTCGCCCTCAAAATGAACACACAAAACATGGGTGTCTTTGTGCTCATTACCAAATACATACTCATGTAGTAAACCCATGGCGCCTTCGCTCAACCCCCCGTCGATAGCCACTTGGCCAGAACTGTCAGACCTCCACAAACAAACCAAAGACAAAACAAGGCATTATTCTTGCATCAAAACTTTCAATTGCATTTGCTAGGATAGAATTATTGTCACTCTTCACTCCACTCGACCAGGTTCTGGCAGGCTTAATTGTGCGTCCCGGATTGTTGTGTATTTGTTAGACCCAGGTCGTTACAAGAGATTTCCATTATTTGGAGCTCCAGGTCCTGCCTTTGCCAGCGGAGACGGCGTCCGGTTCCCTGGCTTCGTTGGTTGGAGCATCTGCTTCGAGGCATAATTGGCAGGCATATTGACCGCAACCGTTGCTTTCGCGTCGCGATAGAGGTCGAAGCACTCGGCAAGCACCTGTTCAGCAGGTTGGCCCGCCGGCACTATGTTGCAATCTAGGATTTCTTTGATGTGGTCTTCAATTTCTTCAAACTCGGCCATGTCATTTCGGTATCGATCCGGAAGACCGCTGTTGTGTATCAGTGCGAGAAGTCCGGCAATAACGGTGTTGGCAGCTCCTAAAATGGTGATGGGACGACCGTTTGCCACGGACATGGAGCCGAGAGCTGTGAGGGCAGCTCCAATCAGGATTTGGAGCACCATGAGCACCCAGCGGACAATGCTAATCAGATGGAACATGTAGTAGAATCGGTACTTATGAGAAACCACCTCGCGGTAGAGTCCTCGGGGCATGCCAGTGGGCGGCCATATCTAGTGACTCGGATGGCAAGGCCGGTGACTCTCCCCATCCTTGACTCCGCCAATTCCATTTGCAATGGTCGACCACTCTGCTGAGGTGAGAAATCTATGGGGAATGGTTTGGCGATGGCCGTGCGACCCATGACTGGCAGGCAGCCCCGAGTCCGAGCTTGGCACGTCCTGTTCTGGCATCTTATTATCCTTGGCCGATCCCTCGTTTGCACTGCTTGGGTCTGCGGAGAAGATGGAGATCGGAGCCAGGACCGGAATTTCCCTCGATGTAACGCCACTGGGTTTTTTGGGCATAATGTCTATGCTCTATGCGTCATAGGCTCGAGCCAACGTGTTGAATAACTGGACAGGAATACAGGTTAAGGATTTAGGATAAAAAGTGTAAATAAAGGTGCAGTAAAGGAGGAGGTCGCCCTGCGAAATAGGACGATACGCGTGCAAGGAATGGTCAAGGGACAGGTTGTTGCGGCAGAGAGCGGGCTGCGTTGAGACCAAGGTTGGGATATCTGAGATGTCTGCGAGATGACCTTGTTACTTACTTATTGCTACGTCGTCATGACATGGGCAAGCGCTCATTTAGTGTTCTTGCCCGGTAGCCTCCCAGAGACGCTGCCATGATTTCCACCTTATGTGGAAGGCACACAGACTCAAGCAGAATGGCATATCCTGACGACTTGAAGCGCCGCTGCTATCCTCTGTTGCCGCCAGCAGCTTTGATGCATGGAAATCATTGTTGATCCGAAGAGATTGTTGTTGTCTTGGAAAAAATTACTAATCTGCAGAAAATGTTTGTTATTCCAGTTGCGGGTTCCAACTGATGTTTGGCGGCCGTACTGGCACAAAAAAAAAAAAAAAAAGGCGACGTGGTCGATGGTCACTCCACCCGCGCAGCAAGTTACGGTCGCATATTAGCCAGACTCGGCAAAATTTTCGAAGCACCTCACGTCCAGCCGCGCTACAAGCGTCGCATTGAACATAACCAGCAGTATCGTGGATAATCTACGGGTAGCTTTCTTTATATTAGGGAAGCTATTATTATTAGTTGCAATGGTCGTTGAAGCGTGCCTTTGGCGTGAATAATGGTGGGATTTAGGAGTTGCCCTGTGACAGCGCTTCATTTTTGCCGAGCTTAGCTTATATGCGACCGTAGTACAGGAGGGGCAACTTACTTGACCGCCCGCATAATCTGAGCGGCAGAAGGCCAAAAAAAAAAAAAATAAATAAATAAAATTTAAAAAGTGTTGGTTGGCGATAGCTTCAATGCGAGTTCGACCGATTATCCGTCTGGTTCTCCTTTTCTATCCATCAACGAGGCCTTCTGTGCCCGCATCTGGCGTGTAGAATTTTACACCTTCTCGACTGCGGCATACAGCATTTTTATAGTACAAATCAGCACCTTCTTGCCGATAGCTTCATTGCAATACAATTTTCGGATCTTCTCGTCTGACCGAGCTGCGAAGCTGCAACCAGGCGAGCGAAGATGGCAAACGAGTTCCTCTCCTCCCACACTATAGAGCGTAACGGGAAGCAGTTCCGCACCATAACTGAGGGCAAAGCAACCATTCTCGTTCCCCAAGGTGCTAAGGTTCTTGAAGACACAACGGACGACCAACAGGTTTTCTACAACCCCATCCAGCAGTACAACAGAGACCTCTCGACTCTAGCCGTCAAGGTCTATGGACAAATTCTATTGCAGAAAAGAACAGAGAACTACAAGGCCAAGCACGCGAAACAAGGGAAGAAGAGGAAGCGAGACGAGATTGAACAGGACAACGACGACTCGAAAGAAACACAAGATATCGAGCCGCAACCCGATAAGGAAGAGCAACCTGAAGGGGGGCAAGTGTACAAACCTTCCTTCAAAATTCTCGATGCACTTTCAGCATCCGGTCTGCGTGCACTAAGATATGCTTTGGAAATCCCGTTTGTCACCTCCGTCACGGCGAATGATTTGTCGGCCTCCGCCACGGAATCGATCAAGCAGAATGCAGAATACAATGGCGTTACAGATAAGCTTACGGTCACCAACGATGATGCGCTCGCGGTCATGTATCGCTCCATTGCCGCTGACTTGTCTAGAAGGGACAAACGCGGGAATCCCGGCAAATCTCACAAATTTGATGTTGTTGACCTGGATCCCTACGGCACGGCAGCGCCGTTTTTCGACGCGGCCATCCAAGCTGTTAGAGACGACGGCGGTCTACTGGTCATTACTTGTACAGATAGCGCTGTTTGGGCTGGGCACTGTTATTGTGAAAAGACATTCGCTCTGTATGGCGGAGTTCCAGTCAAGGGCATGCATTCCCACGAAGTTGCCCTACGTCTAATTCTAAGCGCTGTTGCCACCTCTGGGGCCAGATACGGTCTTGCAATCGAGCCTTTGTTATCACTGTCCATCGACTTTTACACTAAACTATTCATCAAAGTCACGCGTTCCCCTTCGGCTGTCAAGTTCTTGGGGGCCAAAACCATGCTGGTGTACAGTTGTGATGCTGGCTGTGGCGCTTGGGAAACACAACCGATTTTGAAAAGCCGTCCGTTCCCGAACAAGAAGGGCAATGGCTCGTTCTACAAGCACACCATGGCTCAGGGGCCCAGCGCAGATCGTTTCTGCCAACATTGTGGGTTCAAAATGCATGTGAGCGGGCCCATGTATGGCGGCAGAATTCATTCGCAGGACTTCATCCATCGTCTCCTAGACGAAATCCCAAAGTCAGCTTTGGAAGTATACAGGACGCTCCCCAGATTAGAGGGAATGCTGCGAACTGCCCTCGAAGAATACATACCGGGCCCGGAACTACCGACCGACGTTGACCCCAAGGATGCCGAGGCAGCAGTGGTAGACAACACGCCGTTCTTCTTCATCCCCGGGAAGGTGTCGAGCATCCTCTCTTGCGCTACCCCCACAGACGACATGTTCCGAGGTGCGCTCATGCATCTGGGCTACCAAGTCGGCAGGAGCCACTGCCGCCCCGGGAGCATTAAAACCGATGCACCATGGTCGACCATCTGGTGGGTTCTCACCGAATGGATCAAGCAGAAGTCTCCGGTCAAAGTATCCAAGTTCAAGGAATCCATGGCTGCTTGGAAGATTCTTCATGGCGCGGGAATTGTAGGGCATGAGGACAAGACAACCGGTGGTGCGAACGAGGACCACGCCGCAAAGACCACCGGCGGCGACAGCTCTGATGTGAATATGCATGAGAACGAAGACAAACGGCTTGAAGAGCATGATGGCCCAGAGAAGACTACTGACAAGGCAGTCAACGGCGACAATGAGAAAGCGCCTCTTAGTGAGGAAGAGCTGCGGAAGACGCTTGTATTCGACGATGCGCTGGTGCAACTCGGGAGGCAAAGAGGCATTCGATACATGAGGTATCAGGTGAATCCTCACAAATATTGGGGACCCATGACGAGAGCTAAGGGTTGATGATTTGAGCGCGCAGCACATTGATTTCTTGAATCATGCCATGATTTTGATGAAGCTTATGCTCTGAAGACAAGCTGCTAGCGGAATGTATGCAAAATCGGGCACTTTCATTTAGCGTGGCCAAACTAATGTCATGTTGAGCCAGATACTTTCTACACTCTTGTATATCCGTATATACCAGTCGACATATCTACTCTGGTCACGGCCCCACTAGGTGCTGACGTGCTTACCAAGAAACTTGGATTCATGAGCTCAAATAGAAGATGCCTGTTTTGGCCAGAACAGAGCCTGGCCGACGTCTTTCCTCCCCTGTCAATAAACTCAGGCGTGGCACGTATGCTCCAACAGTTTTCTGAACCTCTTTGTGCCATGACTCGCAGCGCGGGGTCGTCGCCCGATACACTGCTGCAAATCGAAGACGTCCGGATCGAAGGCGGCAATCTCAAATGGACGTACGCACGCGATAAGAAGGCCGACCAGGCGACCACACACCAAGTCGTCTTTTCCATACGCCCGACGCAAGCGAGACCAGAGGGTCACATCATATGCTGTCTCAGAGAGGAGGAGGAGGCGGCAGCGCACTCAGGCAACCCGTTTGAGCTGCTTCTTCTCACCACGGACGATCCCATCCCGGATGAGCTCGTGGGTGAGCACTCACTGCCCGGTCTTCCCGATCACTTGAAAAGCTCGTCTCAGAACGAGGTCGACGTTCTCGTGTCTGTCGGGTCCGGCGTGGGACGAGCCGAGGCATTCTGGCAGGACGTAGTTGGTCCGCTCCTCCGCGCAGTCCACGACGGCCACGGCGCAGCCGGACCCGAGCCATGGAATCTCGTCATCACGCAAGATGAGCAGAGCATCCGGAGATATGCCAGGTCCCTCAGCCCAGGCGGGCCCTCCAGGACCATCATCCTGCTAAGCGGCGACGGGGCCATCGCGGACCTCCTCAACGGCCGCGAACCATCGACCGAGGGCCCTTCCATCGAAGAAGACAGATTGCCCCTTCTGGCCCTGCTGCCCCTTGGAACAGGCAACGCCCTCTTCCACTCCATTCACAAGCCGCGCGAGACGTCCCCGGGCCCGACGGCGCTCGTCCTCGCCCTCCGCACCTTATTCCAGGGAAAGCCGTGCCGCCTGCCCATGTTCAAAGCATCCTTCACGCCGGGCTCGCGCATCGTCTCATACACATCACCACCGGCCGACAAGACCGGTGACGTCACCACGCCCCCCCATGGCCAGGACAAAGCCGACCCCTCCCTCTACGGCGCAATAGTAGCAAGCTACGCCCTGCACGCAAGCATAGTGTACGAAAGCGACACGGCAGAGTACCGCGTCCACGGAAGCAAGCGCTTCGGCATGGTCGCCCAGCGGCTCCTTCGCGAACCGCACGCCTACAAAGCTACTGTCGAAATCGGAGCAACGCGACCGCCACCGGGTCACGACGAGAGAGATCCTCACGATACGCACGGCTATGTGCTTGTGTCGATGGTGAGCAACCTGGAGAAGATGTTCACCGTCTCGCCGGACTCGAGACCCTTGGATGGGAAGCTGCACCTGGTGCACATGGGGCCGGTGGGCGGAGACGAGGTCATGGAGGCCATGATGCGTGCTTATGATGGCGGGAGGCATACCTTGCTGGCGTGGGAGGATGGTGAGAGGGTGCGGTACCAGGAGGTGGACTGGGTGCGGGTCACGACGCAGGAGGACGATGCGAGATGGAGGAAGTTTTGCGTGGATGGCACGATTGTTGATGTTGACAAGGGCGGCGGCATGGTTGTTGCGCCTGTTGACGAGGCTGCTTTTAGGGTCTTGGGCTGACGAGAGTGGAGGACGGGCGAGCTGACAACGATGAAGTCGCCCCTCTAAGCTCAGAAACAGGGCCATCAGGCAAACCTGCTTTGAGATTCGATATGAGCAGCGGTGCTGAAGCCGGGCGCAGTCGGTCTACATGTTTCTCGATAACGGCCTGAAGGTGGCTCTTTTTTGCGGAGAAAACGGGGGTTTCAATTTATAGTGGCAACCTGCTTTCGTTGCTTCCTTACGGCGGTATAGCATAGATAATATATGGTATGAAGATATCAGCTCGGTGAAGCCCCCCCTTTGCTACATGAGATATTCAGTATGCATGACACGTACTTGAGCGTGTCTGCGTGCAGGGTGAAACCACAGTTTAGGGTAGGTGTCAAGCCGGAATGAATGATATGGCAGTCACAAACCGTTTCTGACTCCAACGGGAGCGAAGACGATCCAACCTAGGATGTCCTGTGTCATGTTTTGTGCTTGCGCTGTTCAATAGTTATCATCCGGTCGAGATGGTCTATCTGTAGCACGGGAATATCTCGCCGAGAATACAGCAGCGCCGTTTTCCACCAGGAATACTGTAGGGTAACAAGGCGCTGCTGGCATCATGAAGCGTATCTGAAAAGGACGGCAACGGCAAGAAGACCATGGCCATGACTAGAGAGGCTATAGATGGGGAGTAAGTAGGTTCGCGCGGAGCAAGTTGGCGTTCCCGCTCGAGTCCCATGGAGTAGTTTATGCCTAGCAGGGTGCAGCAAATCAGGTACTTTGCCCAGCACATTGTTGACGTTGGGATGGGCAGGATGGCATCCTTTGGAGGCTACCAGCTCTCGTAGTGGAATCAGGCTCGTCGCTCGAAGGTTTGGAAAGTTGCCCTTTGAGCTCCGCCAGTGCTGATTGGCAGGCATTGCGACCAGTGGGGTCAGCGAAGCGGGCCCACTTCCATTCACGGACGAACGAACCGCATGACGTCAGAGGCCCTGCAATTCCCGGAGAGATGTAAAAATAGTTTCCTCTGGTCATCTCATCTCATCACAGCCATGGGGTGGAAATGGTCACAGGGGATTGGGGATGGGGGGGGGGAGGGTTCATGACAACCACGCCAGGCGTCAGATTATTATTGAATTTGAGTTGAATTCCCCGCCGCGCCCGGATATTAAGGTACTTGTACTTGTGGAGAGCTGGGAATTTGTGGAGCCCCGGAGTTTCAGGTCCAATTAACCTTAACGGCGACTTGCCAGGTACACCAGAACACCAGATTTCCCCGATTTCTATCTCACCCTACCCCTTAACCCCGACCACAGCAGCAGCATCAAATCAAATTTCTCGTCGTATCGCCGTTGCATCTGCCAAGGCACTGCGGCGGGGCAAGGAAGATGCGTTTTGTCCGTTGATGGAAATGTTCTTGCTGCAATCAAGATGGTCCATATGGATCGATCCCGTCTTATGCCTTTTATTCCCTGCGGCACTGTGAATCGCTTACTGAGACCACCCGTCCAGCCCAACCTCTGTACAGCAAGCCATTGTCCCCAGTGCTAATCAGGTGTGTCACGTCAAGGACCAAGCGGAATCGGGGGGAGGGGGGAACCTGACTCGTGTCCAGGGAACATGGCCAGCTCCCTCCTTTGATGAGCGTGCCGCGAACGGAAACAGTTAATCAAGACGCGCGACCGGGCGTGGCGAAGCTACGTGACCCGGTGCTACCGTCGACCACTTCCTCTCTGCGCTCTTATGGCCCTTTGCGGATTGAACTTGATGTTGGAAAGGGCCCGTACGACGTGGAATTCATCGCCAGCGATAACTTTGCAGGTGGAAAGGGCGTGACAGCCCAGCACCTTCTGTCCCGAGGGCGATCCGGTCCATCCCGGCAGACCTCAGACCAGGCAGTGGCCTCGACGGCCACGAGGAGGGGGGGGGGGGGGGGGTCTGCGATGCCGGGACTAACACGGGATGGTACTGCAGCTGGCGCTCTGGCCACATCGAGGCCTCGTCGCAGAGCCACGTGTGCTCCAGTACGTGCGAGCCCATTGGCGACATGTGCCCGGCCGGGCTCAGCAAAGAAGCGAGAGAGAGAGAGAAGTCGGGGTTCAGGAGGGGGCTGCGGAGTTGGGCCATCGTTGATCTGGGCAAGTTGCCTCGTCTTGGTGTTCACGCGGAAAACATGAAAAGCGAATTGCTGGTTTTGCAGGAGATTGCGTTGCCCAGCTGCCGAATAGTCGCGACCTTTTCACGGGGGCAGTGGCCCGCCCGAGCCAGATGTGCACTTTTTCTCGGTGCTGGCTGTCGCGGACCAACAACACATTTCACGCTGCTTGAATGAATGGTGAAAGGCGTAGGGCCGGCTAACAGACTGGGGCTAACGTAGTTTCCTTGCCAACAGTAACATCTAGCTCACCTTTGGCTATCTGTGCAAAGCCCAGGGTCCCCAAGTACTTTTTTTCTATCCATTTTCAAAATATTATATTTTCTTAAAAAAAAAAGGCCTTCTCTATGTCTCTAATGTATCTCTTTCTACAGTAATGATTCTCCCTTCACCAGCTCTCATGCTTCTGATGTGCTTCTCCACGCCCTTGGCCGTCTGTACAGCACTTGTAAAAGCCATTCGGTCCGAGGGCATAGCCTCTGTGCCCAAACTCCAACCTGTAAAGAGTCTCAGCAGAGTGATTTTCCCCCAGGAGCCAGCCCAATCTACGTAGTCGTGACCGTCCCGGCGCTGTAGGGCCTCGAACCACGGTGCACAGCCCGTGAGATCCAAGAATTCCAGCTTGTACAAGTTCTTGCTGAGCATCCTGAGCACGAGTAGAGCCTCACTCCAGTCGTGATCGAGTGAGTGAGAGTACATTGTCGTGCCGCCGTACGGTATGTTGTGACCCTGCGGCGAGGACACGACCGAGTATTTGGCTCGCGGGGCCAGGCATGGTTCTGGCCAATATGCTAGGCTCAGATGTGTCACGGTAGGCAACATCGATGACAGCGTCAGCAGCTGCTTCCAGGAGATGTTGCGGTTGCTTCGGGGATCCAGCGCCAGGGAAATATGAGTCAGATTGGGAAGCAGCAGGCGTGGAGGACTAGGACTGGCGTCGGCATTATCCCACGACTCTTGGGGCTCTTCTACAACGTCATGGCTCTTGACGTGGCTTAACAAAAGCTCCGCCATCTCTTGGAGTTTAAGAGATCGACCGATCGATGAGGACAAGTCGAGCCAGGTTATTTCGGAATTGGAGCTAGTATGATTGTTTATTCCGTCGTGGTCATAGACGCCCTCGGGAGGAAGCAGAATCAACTTCAAGTCAGCCAGTGAGATGCCACTCTTGGACGCTCCGCCGACGTATTGAATCAGGGCAGGCTTTAGATGGCATGGGATGAGGAACAGATGATACTGGTTGTATACGCGATGAACGTCCCAATCTACCGCCACATGTCTGAGAGTAATGTCCATCAGACTTCCTGGATGCGGCAACGGAACCCCAGGAAGCGTCAACCGATCTGAGCCAGAATCGTTGCTTCGGAGTGAGCGCGCGAGAGAGCTGCCGGCAGCTCCGTGGCCAGGTTGCCTCAGCACCCAGCTCCGGGGAGGTGCTGGACCGGCGGGAAGTCTTCGGCCGCTGCTGTCAAGCCTCTGTCTAACCTGGCGCCGCGGCAGTGGAGAGGGCGTATCTGGGATTTGCAGAATCGCCCTGATAGCTGGAGGCACAGTTGTGGGAAGTGATGGTGACGCCGAGGGCCCCGGCCCCGCGGCGGAGTGGCGAAGGTTTGCAAGCAGCTCGTTCACGCTCTTTGGTGATTTGACTGCGAAGGCAGCGAGTCAGCCCAGCTCAGAGCAACGACTTCTCAAGTCTGGGAACGAAAGGCAGAAGGGCGGGAAGTTGACCTGCAGAAGGAGTTGGCGACGACGAGTTGCGCGTAATGGCCGCCAGAGAGGGCTTGAAGGTCTTGGCATGATTTCGTTTCTTAGGCATGCAGGGCCGGATGCAAATACATGTGCACGGACAGACAGACGAGACAGACGTAATCTGACGGTGACTATGCACTCCAGCCATGACGAGTGAGTGAATCTATCTCGTCCAACGTCTGATGTTGGAATTGTGGAGGTGAGTGGAGGAGGTCAGCGACTCAGAGGGTCAAAGGGACCCATACGACCCACGCTCCACCAATCCGAGCGCTGCGCCCAACCTTGTCCCAATTCTCTGCTCTCATGGCCTTTTTGTCATTCATGAACATGTCGCATTTCTTCACTATCTCATCGTCTTCACTAGACGCCAAAACAGTGGCCCTGTACGGGCAAGATATCCCCCTCTTCCCTCACCCAAGCGGCAGCAGAAATGGTGAGAAATAGAGCCGCCTGATTTGTTTCCCCCTACTTCCAGGCAATGCCTCCTCCGTGGAAATCCACGAGCCGGCAAAGGGGAAGACAGTCATCGGGCCTTGGCCCAAAACCAAAACAAAGGAAGAATAAAAAAAAAAATCCACCAGGCCATGTTGCCCCATCTCAAACAGCATTCACAGGAAACGCAGATTGCTGGGCGAACCGGCTATGAAACCTTCCCAGTGTCACCCACGGAGCAAATCAAGTTGACCTCTCGCTCCGTCATCGGAAGGCAAACTTTCCTGGCTGTTGCAAGTTCTTGGTGTCGGACGCGTCAGCTTTCTGATCGGGAGAGGACGGGCAGAATGTGCCTTGGATGAGGTGAGGCAGCAGACGGAGCTCAGCCGCCTTTGTTTGTGTGTGTGTGTGTGTGTGTGTGTGTGTCCTTGATATCGCCCTCTCCATTATACGCTCAAGTAGATATCCAATAGATGGGACACATTGAGGCTTCGAAAAAAAAGATTCTGGCTTCTCGCATGACATGGCAGCCTGACTAGTTTGGCCGAGCACCCCGGGTTCCACCCCCCAAAACCATTTATTTGCTCCTGGAGTGCAACCTATGCCATGCGTACAACGTAGTTAGGCAGGGTGTTCGGATGTATTTGACACATGTAGGCTTTGGGTCCCAGAGCATGGGAGGAGCATCGCAAGAAAGAAAACTGAAGAAGAAGCGAATGGATGGAGGAGTACCCGGTGGGCTTCCATCCCGGGGAGGTGAGCGGGACGCGCCCCCCCCCCCCCCAGGACATCTCAGCTCGAAACAGTTTCGGTATGCCATGTCGTTTGGTCTCGTGGCGGGAAGGAAGATTTTGGCGAGCCTGTTGCGGATAGCAGTGTAGTGCTTGTCCATATTCTGAAACCGTCTGTTGTACGAGCGAATATCATATCATGCCCCCGGTCCAATCTGTTCCCAAGGCCGCCATCGTGGTAATTTGATTCTGAGCAAAAGCTACTTTCAATCCCCAGGCTGGACCACAAGCCTTGGACACGGGACCGCCTCCGTCCGCAGCCGGAAGGAGGGAGATCGACACATGGTCCATGCCCAGCTTTACACGTGGTGTATCATGAACCCCGTTCACGTCGACGTGAAAGCGCCTGGCAGAACGAACAGCACAAAGAGGAGAGCGAGAGAAGCACGCTTTCACCCGGGATGAACGTTTCTCTATACAAGTTCCCCGTGATAGGTGCTCGTCATCTGCTTGTCAAAAGCCCAGTCGATAAAGGAAAAGCATGTGGCATCCCTGTGTCCTCGTGTTAGCCTTGTCGCATCCTCTGGCCCGAAATGCAGGCCTGCAAATACTGAAACACGGGTCATCTAGATTGCTATGCTAGTCTCTCTTTTTTTACTCCGTTATAGCCGGCTTGGACGAACAGATTGCGAGAGATTTCAACGGCCGGAGACGTTCAACGGCTGATAGTGGCCGGCGCGTTAGCATGGGCCATTTCGATAATAAACAAAGGGGAGAGGGATAAGCGACCACCAGCATATATGCTATCTTCATGTGACCAGAGCTATGACTCTTTCTAAATTTTTCCCTCTAAATTTCCCGTCAGTCCTTTATTCGCATTCAATAGTCTCAGTGTGGGCGGCATCGTAACTCTTACCTTATGGCGGGTGGCTTTCTTTCTCTCTTGCGCACTTTTCTTTTTTCTGATTTTTCTGATTGTTTTATTATTATTGTTATTATTATTATTATTTTTATAATTCATCCCCTTCCTGTTACACAGGGGTGACTGCTGCAAAGAACTTGGTCATGTCTAGCTTTGGCTAGTGATCCCGTCATAGCGCCGTGGTTTCTTTGAATTTCGGCCGTCGGACGAAATGTACATAGTGCCGCAGAGAGTCTTCAATAGGACATCCAAAGCGCGCAGTCCCGTCAACTCTGGGCCACTCCATCCAATTGCGATATAGCACATGCCTCTCAGTTGCATTACATGTCTGTTTTCGTACTGATTGATCCTCCTTAGGGCGTGACTGGCAGCTGTGGCATGGAGTGAATCAAGGTTACGGCAGCCAGCCTGTACCTTGTTCTCCGTGAAGCAAGCCACGAGACATTCGAGAATATTCAAGCACATCGTCCAAGAGCATATCCATAGCTTCTCTCATATCTCACGCACGGCACCACAAGACGTACAATAACGCTACATATCGATCGAAAAGGGTAATCGTGATGTTTGGCTTCCCCCCTCGCATTCACGCAAGGATCGTGACGTAGTAGGCACCCAGGAAAAACCAGTCCCTCTTGGAAACAAGATAGCACCAGCCTAATCGAGATACGGAACGACCTCCTTCGCTTCCCCGTCTTCACTAACGACGGGTATCAGCAGCCTTGCTGCGTCAGCACGTTCAAGCACCGCGGAGGGGGGAGGAAGACAGACTGGAGTTATTTATTCGGGGAATCCTTGTTTCATTCCAAGCTTACCGCTTCTCGAGGCCCGGCCACCGCTTGGAAAGGTCACTTATCATGATGGCCCCCCCCCCCCCCCATGATTGTTTAGCCAATGGATGACTCGTTGACAATGATGTAGGCCACTATTGGCAGCCAAAAGTTACACCAGCCAAAAGTCTTGACTGCGTGGCGGGTTTTCTCGGATATCGATTTATTATCTCTTTTGGAAGAAACACGAGGACCAGAGCTGAGCTGCGACACCTTTTGGGGCGGCCAAATTTTTAACTCAGTTCCTTTTTCTTTTCATACTAAAGCCTTGGCCTTGTAGTCAGTCCCCTAGTTCGATACGTTGAAAAAAAAATAAAAAAAATAAAGGGCAAGTAAGAGGTCCAAGCAGCTGGCGTAGAATTACTTCCATCTAGGAATTTACCACATCTCTATGTATTTAGATTAGGCATCCACACCTGACCATCATCGCCGCAAACAGGAACTGTTAAGTCAATGCAGTAGAGTTTGTTGGGGTTATAAGTCCTCCATCTCCTAGCTGTCCTGTTGTGAGACTAATCGTCGTGTCACCACGACTGAGACGAGAGCATTCAGTAGACCCTCTTTTGATTCTCACCTGGCCATACGGAGAGCCCGAAAACAGGACAATCTAGGCTGATGCTTGGCGACAAGAGGGATCAGAGCTACGTCTACCAGAAAGCGTGCGTTCATGGTCTCTGCTTACTGCCGTTGCCAACTTCCCACGCCTGCTTTTCTTCTCCCAGCAGAAAGGTTATCTTCAAGCGCAGGTAGGTAGTAGTAGACATGTTATCCGGCCGAGGCCCGTAACAGACAGATTACGTGCTTCTTGCAAAGCGCGGATTCGCTCCATGGCCAACTTTGCTTTTTACCCCAGAGTTGGGACAAAGTTGGGACAAAATCCCTGCTGCTCTACCGCATCTCTTCCTGACTTTGGTCAAGGGCTTTTTATCACCCTAGCGCGAAAGGGGAACAGACAGCTGCTGCAACAACAACAAATGTCGCCACACTGGTGGTGGCATTTCTGAGACCCTGCAACTACCCGTCTCGGCGACGCCTCTCTCCATCCCGGGGGAGGGGGCCCAAGAGATCAGACTCCCCCCAAGCCCAAGGTTGGAGCTTCAAAGACAGACGTGTTTGATGTTCGGTTGGCGGCATCGTTCTGCTATTGGATGAGCGAGAGGCAGGCAAACAAGGCAACCGGACCGAAAAGTCGGCAGAGAAAGACTTTTATTTTTAATAATTGTTTTTTCCCTTCATCGCCTGCTGGACCTTCTCGCTGCAGATGCCTTCGAGCAGCTGCCTGCTGCCTTTTTGAGAATCTGTAGAGTCTCGTCGTGGGCGTTCACGAAGAAGAGTCCGTGAAGATGGGGGGGGGGGGGGGGGTTGAGCAGCCGGGCACACCAGACATCGTTCTTTCCTTCCTCCTCTGCACCTTCCCAGCTTTTGTCCACTACGCAGGGAAAGAAGCATGGCAGGGGTGAAGCAGGGAAAAAAAAATGGAAGTAGCAGCGATAGCCTGTTTTCCTCAACCGTACCTAAGTTGGCGG
>JFZS01000379.1:0-22408 GCA_000709145.1 Balansia obtecta B249 | reverse complement strand
GTGTGCCGGGGGGTTTCAGAAAGTAAGAGAAGGGATTTCTGGTGTAAGATGGATGCTCGAAGAGACGGGGGAGAAAAGACAAGAGGGAAAAGAGTCCTCAAGCTACAGGAATGCCTTCGAAAGAAGCATTGCAGATACAGACGGGGGAAGAGAGGGAGAGAGGATCGAGGGAGGAGGTCGAAAATATTTATTCTTTTTTTTTTCTTTCCGCCTCGCCTTTGCGGGCCGTAGGCAGACAGGCCGGCAGACGGGCCTGGCCAGCATCATTCAAATCGTCCATTCATTCAGAATGAAAGCGGCATGTAAGTGTGGACAGGGATGTAGAGGGATGGGGAGCATGGGGAGCATGCGGGATGCAGCCAGCAACACCATGACAACGGCGTTTGCGTGCGTGAGTGTGAACGAGAGCGTGAGCGTGAATCAAGGCGAGGCCGCCGTCAGCGCGCATCCGGGACGGGGCGTGGCGTGGCGCGGCGTGGCGACGTAATGCAGAGGGCAAGAGCGATCAGATCATGGAACGAGCCAGGCTCATTTTCCAGGAATGGGAAGAAGAACCAAAGACGGGCAAGGAAGGAAGGAACGAAGGCAGGCAGGCAGGCAGGCAGGGCATCAGAACAGCCAAGGTAGGCAGGTTAGGCTCACTTTCACGGCCCGTTGCGAGCATTGTCTCTGTCTCTGGTCTGGTCTCCACCCAAGTAAAAGGTACAACAGGGGGGGGGGGGCAAGGCAACCGTTGGCAGCTGGCAAGGAAAAAAAAAAAAAACAAAAAACAAAAAAAACAAAAAATAGAGAGAGAGAAAGAGAAACTCAAAGGTTACCAGTCAAGAACAAAACACCCACGCAACGAACGAACGAACGAACGACCTCCTAGATGAACCACCGTGGCTGGCTGACAGCAAAGCGAAAATATGCGCTCCCGAGCACCGTCTGGCCCATGCCACCCTGGGCGATTCACTTTCCCATTCCCACGCTTATCGGTTTCCCGCCCCATGCCGTGCGCTTAGACCGAGCAAGCACAAAGCACAAGACGAGAGGCCATCAACGACTTCACCGAGGGAGAGCAACGGTCGATTATTCGTTCCAGCAAATAGTTTGATTTTCCCAAGTTGCAAGCTGCTTTCTGCCGCCCGCGCCGACCCGGTGAGTGAGCGAGCGGCCGTTATCGTATCTGATCTGCAGCAGTGACTCACTGGCATTTTGCGCCCCGCCCGTCGGGCCTCGATTGGACGCAACGGGGACTTTGGCTGCCTGGAGGGTTTAAATATCCCGTGAAAACAGCTTCTCATGTGGAGTGATTGGTTGAAAAAGAAAAGAACAAAAGTATATACATACATATATATATATACATACATACATACATACATACATACATACATACATACATACATACATACATACATACATACATACATACTTACATACTTACATATATACACATACATACTTACATATATACACATACATACATATACATAACCCATTATATAAACAAGGTATTGTTTACTAAACCCCGTCTTCGTCTTGCCTTGTCCAAGAATAAAGCAAAGCTTGCAGTTACCGGATCGTGCATCGGGTCCAACGCCCTCCCGTCGTCCCGGTGAGAGCGCACGACCCCCTCATGTCGCCGTGCAGGGCACTATGGGGCTGCCATGACCGGCCGCTGCTTACCAATCATTCGCGGTTCGCATCGCCGCCTTGTCGCTTGAAGCTATCGCCGACTGACGTAGGGCTGAAGCCAACAACGAAACGAGACGAAACGAGACGAAAGGCAACGCATAAAATATATATATATATATATATATATATATATATATATATAAAATAAATACAAATTTGGACTTGAATTTGAATTTGAAATTCCCAAAAAAAAAAAAAAAATTACAATACGGCTTCCACGTCCTTGTCAAAGCTTACTACTTGCCTTTGCCTGCCGCCGTGTTGCACAAGCTGCCACCCCTCCAATGAACCAACCCTGTTCCGTCTGGCGGGCGCCCTGGACTTGATATTTGATATTCATCCTGATCCTTGTTCCACCTCCCTTCCCCGTGCTTTTAGTTTTTCTGGGGACCGGGCCGGCTGTTGGTCCCCCCCCCCTCATTCCGCTTTTGGTTTCGGGAACCCAAGTCGGGACAATCCCGTCGCGCCCTGCTCCCATCGTCTTTGTTGCTGCCCTCGCTTCGTCTCCCAGTTTATTTTCCATCGCATCTCGAATGCGCATGCGCTGGCAGCCCGCCCCCAAGGATCCCCCCCCCTCGGCACTGCCATGTGCTACCGTTCCCTGCTGAGATTATTGCCCTCCTCCATTGGATTTCGATTCATGTCGACACCAACTCGTTGCTCCCGCGGCAAGACTCCATCCAAAACCGCGCGGCTCACCCACCTTGCACCTTGTTCATTCCATTCCTTTCCAAGTTTGTTCTGAACAGACGCCGCCGCCCTCCCCCCCATCGGGCCCCCCGAACAAGCCACTACTGTTTTATTTCCCTTCTGTCGCAGGGCTTGCCCAGATTTGCCTTGCAGCTTAAAAATCCTGGCCAACAGGGGTCGTGGTACGTAAAACTGACTGCATCCCTGCCTTTGTTCACATGGCTGAATGGAAAGCGCTCAGTTACACGGAGCACGGAGCATGCATGGCCCAAATGATTCCTATGCACGCTTGACACCCTCCATCCACCACCAATACGACCTGGCCATGCATGTACTTTATCAAAAAGAAAAAAAGAAAAAAAGAAAAACCGGCCAATGGATGAATAGACTCCAAATGTCTCCTTCATTTGCTAAAGCTATCTGAGCGTAAGAATTAAAGGGAATAACTGGTCCCAACTTGGAACCGCCAGCGCACAAGTGGAAATTGTGAAAGAAAAAAAAAAATAACAGCCGTACTGACAGAACCACCTCACCCTACTTCTATGCCATCGTAATAGTCGTCAGTTTCGAGGACAACATGCATGGCCTTCTTGCCAAAGTCCATAACCTCAGGGAAGCGTGGGTCAAGCAAGCCTCACCAGAATGCAAACAGCTTGGCCAAGACGATGGGCGCCGACATTAGATGAACCGCCTTCGTTTCAATATCTCTTCATATGCCTTCATCTTTTCCGTTCTAACGTCCAATGTGACACAAACCCTATCGTACCCTTCTTTGAGCGTCTCGTACTTGCCCTTCCAGTACCGATACTGCTCGTGCCAATAATCAATGTCGCGAAATAGTCCCGTGCTTCGTCGACCGCAGCTTTCATCAACCTGCCGTCGGAAATGTTTGATGTCGTCTTTGAGCCGGCACTTTTCGTCTTTGAGCTGACAGGTTTCATCTTTGAGCCGGCACTTCTCGTCTTTGAGCTGACAGGTTTCATCTTTGAGCCGGCGCTTCTCGTCTTTGAGCTGACAGGTTTCATCTTTGAGCCGGCACTTCTCGTCTTTGAGCCGACAGTTCTCATCTTTGAACCGACAGTTCTCGCCTTTTACATTATTCATCTCCTTTTCGAGCCTTTCGACCGTCTGCTTCAGCTCGTCTTCTCCTCGGCAATGTTTGCCTTGTTTGCTGCACGCTTTGTCCAGCGAGACTCGGAGAGCCTCGTTGTCGGCCGTGACAATGCTGATCTGCTTCTTCAGCTGCGGCACGACGACGTGGCAGAAATTACCAACATCCCCCTCTGCAGCCGCAAGGCTTGCCTTCAACGTCTTGACCTCTGCTGCGAGCCGACCGTTTGTGTCTTGGAGGCAACGCTCCCGCTCTTTGATACCATTCCATTCATCGACACGGACCTTGTAATAGTCTCGGACTTCGACACAAGCATCATTCTGAACATGATGGCCGTGAGAATGGGAGCGTTTGACCGACACAAACTGCTTCTTGCCACCTGTCGATGTTTCGATGTAGATCCGTCTAGACATGTGGCTGCCCCGTCTTGACTTTCGGCGCCTTCGTGCTCTGTTGTGCTGCACCCACCTTGGTGATGGTGAGCTGACTGGCGTTGTAGACTGCTGTCCCGTCTCGCTATCTCAAAGACGGGACGCTCCGGAAGGCTTGTGAATCTTGCAATGAAACAAAAGAATAACAGGACAATTCACCTCTCTGAAATATGAGAGAGCCCTGAAAGAAGCCTTTTGCGGGGGGTGGGAATGGACGTGGGACTTAATATAGTCTGGGCTCCAACAGAATGCCAAAGGCAATACTTGCTACAAAATCTTTGATTTACAAGTCAAGAGCCCTGGCTAGAGTCTCATGTCTTGAATAAACAGGCAGGTGAGGATGAAGCGGGCGTATGGAAGAGAAAAGCATTTGTGCACTGCAGGTCATCTTTGAGTCAAGAGAATGATATATAATCCCCATGAGTGACTTACAAGGTCACCACAAAGGGGCTCAAACTCCATAGTGTGCCATGGCCAGGCTTGTCTTACAAAGAGGGCAACCTGAAGCACACCTCCTCAATCATGGCCTGCATAATGTCTTTGATTCAACGAGCGCGAGGATAAGAGCCGGGCAAAACTTGGCACGCGGTCTTAGCAGATGGTCCTAGATCCGACAGACAGGCCAAGTCCTGATGGTCTTGCTCTGTGCATGGGGTTGGCCGCCATCAACGACGGCAACTGATCAAGGTGGCAAGACGGATTCGTCCCGCACGCAAAGTTTCTTCTGCAGGCAAGGCATGCAGAAGAAACTGCGAGGAATCTGCCCGTCAGCCCCCAACTCTTACATCCCTCATCCATCTTGGTCTCCTTCTTCTCTCACATAAGGCTGGGAAAGGCTGCGGAAGGAAGGAAAAAGGCATGGCCAAGTGGCGGGCACGAGGCTGAGAGTCATCCTTGCCTCAAAGTGGATTTTAATTCATCTTTGACCGGAGGCCGCCTTTGTGACTTGAAAGGGCAAATGTGCAACACTTGCTCTTCCTTTCATGGCCCTCGCAGCCGGTGCTTGCTTGCGTCGGGAACAAACGCTGGAAGAAAAATCAGGGCGACACCTAGCAACTAGCGTCAACAAAGCAGAAAACCGTTCCCAGATGCACAGAGCTGTCAGGAACCTTCGTCTCTCGGTTCCGACGGCGGGACGGATGCAAGGGCAACGCAGGGACCATGCGAGACACCCGCTTGCAAAGAACTTGGGAGTTTTACAAGCTTGAGCAACTCGCGTGCCTCTGGCAAGCGTGCGAGGGAAAGACAGCGGTAGTCGTCGAAGAGATGGCGCATGCAGAAGGATGACTAGATGTTGGCCAGCCGACTCTTCGCGTGACCTTGTCATCCGCCAAACCTTACGCCATGAGGCTGGACCAGTGGGCTGACACTACCGTGCCTGCTCCCATCACTCGCACTGCCTTGCTCATGTGTGCCGCAGCCAAGCACGTGCCTGGAGGTCGAGAAAGAAAGCAGCCGACTTCGTACAGTGTGGCCCGGCCAACTCAGCTCGCGGTCGAAACAAACCACAAGGCGGCGAACAGCTCGGTCTGCGATGACGTGCATGCCTTGGCAGATCCAGCCGCGGAAAGACTAGCACCTTGATTAGAATGACACACCCGATACTATCTTTAGGATCCGCATCCCGGGGTGGTACGAGCCTTTTCTGGCTGCAATCCATACCAGACCCCTGGCTCTGCCTTGCCTTTTGGGCGGGTAGGCAGAACCATCACTGTTGGTCTTCTATATCGGCCATGCCATCCCAACGGCCCCTGGCTGTATGACGTGAGCAAAGGCGTCGCCGTGTTCCGGGCCTCGAGATATAAAAAGCGCAATTATCCGTCTTACTAAAGCTCTTGAAGATGCAAGACTGCGGCAAGACTACGGCCCGGTGCCGCAGCCAGCAAAGTCGTACTGGAATATGCCCGTCTACTCATAGAACCCTCAGATCCCGGTACAATGACAGCATTCCCGATAAGCACGGCGGCAGATTCCCCTGCACTCGAAATAGCCTTGCTGCGGAATAGGCTATGTTGGTGCTATGGCAGCTTCTGAACCATGCCTTGCGGTCCCTATGGGATTTCGGGAATGGCCTTGGTCTCTGAGCAGGCAAGTATGAGCGTCTGGGAAGAAGAACTGCGGCGTCAAAGTCCGCGATAGCTGCACAAAGGCTGATACCCTTGTGACCACCGGGCGCAGTCAGCCGCATGGCCTGAATTCTTGTCGTGTTTTTCTTCCCTCGTGTCCGTGCCAGTTTTCCTGTACGTATCTCAGCAGAACTCGTCATCATTTGGATTGAGTGGGATGTTGTATTTTTGTACTCATAATACGTGCCATCATACAGAGCTCAACAAGAGTGGCTCATAGTGGTATGTGCCGGATCTTGCGGCCAGCTGCTATGACCTAAAGAGGTACAATTCGAGTGTCACAGAGCCCCCATAAGATGCATCAGCTCCTCAAGGCTTTTGAAAATGTCAGGGAGTCCAAAGGTTGTCTATTCGATGCTGGAGCTGGCCAATAAGAATCACGCCGATGAGATAGCATCTTCCATGCCGGGTAGTAGAAAGTCGAGTGATAGGATTCCGAGGACCATTGGTCGAGAAGAGGCGATTCTGTGGACTTCCAATACAATATGCTCAGGCAGCTTACTTGATAAGTGTGATGACTCATGTTTTCAGGTCGGAGAAACACGCCGCGAACTTGGTTGATGTTCTTTCGACGAAGACAGGCGTCGAATATCCATCAAGTTCACCTCAGCAACCCTCCCGAAAAAACCTAGCCCGCTCATCGAATATGCCTCTCCAGCAAAGCGTAAGCAATCGATAAACAGTTACGAAAACGTAGACTCCATCACTGCAGCATCGGTTCGTTTCGAGGCCGTTACTCGAATAGCCGTAGCATACACTTGTTCAAGTTTGTGAGCAGGCTACGGGCCTCATCTTTGAAGAATGAACGTTCATGGACCCGCTATCTTCAACCTCGTACCTAAGCATGACTTGGGGGGTATTAAAAATCCTGATTATGCTGGCTCTTCTTGCGCTGGTCTGCTCGTTTCGATATCTTCTGCACAGTACTTGGCCAGCTTTCCATAATCAAGACATCATCTTTTGAGGAGAAGGATATGCTTGATCTCCAGCCAGTCTTATGCGTCAGCATGTCAAGCAACTCTCTTGTATTGAAATGTCTTTTCATAATGCTCACTCGAGGCGCTAATGGCTTCTCCATGGCAGTTCCAGGGTCGGCGTTGCGGGACCGAATGTTTTACCCCTAATGGTTTGAGAAAAATAATTTCTTCTGGCCTCAATGTCGCACTTACTTAAGAACTTAATATAGAACTCGCATGTCTTGCTTGTCATAACATACGACGAGGGTCGCACCCATCCTCGACATCCTTGTCATATAATTTGGACTATGGCATGCCGTCGATATTGTCATGTTTTCTTCTAGAACACTCTAGAACCCGCTACCGAATTGGTCATTCAATCCAAGAGAGGTGCGTTTACGGACGAATATGGAGTCGTCTCGATGCCGCCGATGGTGTATGATGAGGGTCATGGACAGGATGGGAGCAAGGGGATCTTGTCACGCATGTCTCTTTTTAGTTGGACAGTATGCTTCCACTGTCCGCATGCGCATCGGCATTGAGTATCGGCTCGGCAGGGAGCTATTGCCGACGAAATGCGGTCGTGTCCATGCAAGCAGCAACCCATGACGCTCCGCGGTGGGACGACGTACGCAGCGTGTGGGCACGGCAGCCGACGCCAAACTGTTCTGCTGTATGCATATGAGACTGGGCCTTTGTTCCCAGGTTTGGCAGCTCGTGGGAAAAGCCAAGAGAATTATCTCTGCTGTACGCACTTTTGTCGTCACACAATGGATAGGGAAAAAATGTCCAAGGTCATGTCCGGACAGGCTAGACCTTTTCACCCTGCATACCTTTTCGTTTTCGTTGCAAAGGGTCACATGTCACATAGCCTGTCCAGACACGGGGTTTTGCTGCGCAAGCTTTGTGAGCATCCAGTGCGTCATCCAGTGCGTCGCGATGCCGGTTATCGAAGCGATCAAAGTTCGGGTGTTCGTGATGTCTACCTATGAAGGCGGCCTAGCACAATCTCGTCAAGCAGCACGATGCCATACATGTTCGAGTTCACGTCGTTGGCGGCCAGTGAAACCATCCACAGCAGTTATTGTCAAAGGCGCAAGATGACATTGTGGCGGTGATGGAGAGTTGATCCGGCAGTTCTCCAGTTCTCGTACGTGATGAATCAAACTTGGCCGTGTGCTACAATGGCGTTGACATGCAGGCGGGCAACTTGTCGTAACATGCAGCCCCACTCTCGCCCTAGTTAACTAGGAAAGTGACGTCGTGAGGCGAGAGCCGGAGGGCAAGAGCGGGAGACGAGAGCTGGAGGCAAGAACGGGTTGGCCTCTTGGCGCGAATGGGGCAAATCTGTCGGGCTACTTACTGTCTGAGCAGGGCTTGCTCGGTAAAGCGCAGGCTAGCATTGACCGGATCGACCGAATTGACCTGGGCTGAGGCAGAAGAAAGCAAAACAAGGGCGGGAACATGGACGCCTTCTGCAGTTTCTTCTCAAACTTTCTTTTTCCTCCTGCGCTAGAATGTAGAATGCAACATGTACGTATGTTACATCTCGCGGCACGGCCATCTCCCCGCAATGACCAATGGAAACTACCAAACACGATGATTGGTCAATCAGGCACTGCACCGCACCGCACCGCAACTCGTACAAACCTCCGCAATGATTCTCGACAGCTCCACGACAGATCCTCGACAGATCCTCGACAGATGCTCGATCGATGCTCGGATTCACCATGACCGCCAAGAGTGGTTTGACACGGCCCAAAGGCCTGGCTGGCTCTAAAGATGCAGAATGGCGAAAAAGGGGTAAGCTGGGACGCTATCGTTTTCTACCCTGACCTGCCCGATCGGTCCGCCCGACCCACGCCGTGATCCTCGTTTTGACTCATGGCTCCTCACAGTACAACACGGTGCAACGCACACGATCCAGCCAGATCCCAACCGTGCCGGGCCAGCCACCGCACCGCCGCCACCGACTCGGGACGCGCAGCAGCACATGTCCTGTCCCACGCCGGCTTGCGGAGCACCGGCAGCCCGGGGTCAAGCCATCAGGGCAAGCCATCATGTTCAAGCCATCAGGTTCAAGCCATTACTTCACACCACTGGCGATGATTCGGTGATCGGGAACGAAGCAAGGTGGAGGATCGTCCGTAGGCGCAGCTGATCCAAGTCACAGGGCCGGCCACCAACCGACACAACCACCGGCACACCATAGGCACACCATGGCCACGATGGGGCTTTTTGGACCCGAGAACATGGACCGAGGACATGGACGGATTACACTGGATTGGCAGGCAGCGGGAGAAACCCGATTCAAGGAGCCAGTTATCTTTGCTCAGTGGGGGGTACCGTGCAGTCCCGAGATGCTGGGTCTTTGAAAGGCATGGCATGGCATGGCCATTCGTAGTGGCCGGTCCCCAGTCCACGCACGATCCCGGCTTCCCCACGAAATCACAGAATTGACATATCTTGAACCCCCCCTAGTCCATGATCTCCTACCCCCCCCCCCCCCCCTTGGCCACTGGAATCTTCACTCCCTCCTTCCTCTCTTGTCATATCGTCCCCCTCCCCCACTCACCCACACGCCAAATCATCCTCTTTTAAAGTATATTTGTTGCCTTGTAGAATCGCTGATAAGGAAGCAAACGGTACTGGACAATTGGTTCTTTCTGTAACTGCTTCTATCCCACTTCTTAACCCGTACTATTACTCCCACAACAGGCTTCCCCCATGTTGACGCCCTCGCCATAGTCTTGGACTTCTCACGGCAACACAATAAGATCGACAAATTAAAGAATACGCAACGCAGAATGGGCTCACAAGGCTCCTTGATGCAGCCAGAGGGCGAGGTTCGCTCTTGGTGCAGAGACAGCTTCTTCCTCACAACAGACAAGACGTATCTTGACCCTCAGGCCATCAATGAGGTTTTCAGGTCAGACCTCATGTGGTGGAATGATCCCCTTGAGCTGAAGCAGATGCGCAAAATGCTCGACAACTGCCTGACCTTGGCACTCTTTGCCGTCCCGGACACAGAGGAAGAGATGAAAAGTAAGCAGCGCCATTGCAAGTCTCGACAAGCCCCGGTCGGGCGAGTCGGTCGATTCTGCACCTGACGTATCTAAACCCTGACTTTTTATTCAGAAAACGGAGGCGCGCCTCGCCACATGACCGGTCCTAATTGCAAAATGATCGGTCTAGCACGCATCGTCACGGACTACGTTACATTCGCGTACCTCACCGATGTCTTCATCGTCCAAGAGTTCCAACGCCGTGGTCTCGCTTCGTGGATGATGCGTGCTGTGAAGGAGCTCGTCGACGAATGGCCCAATCTGCGTGGTTTGATGCTCATGACGCATGACAAAGCAGCCGCCCATATGTACCAACGAACACTTGGCGCCGTCGAATTCGACAAAGGCCCTTCGGCAGGGCTGGTCATGCTTGAGATGGGTGGAAGAGGACAAAAGGATGTGCCAGCAGGTCATTAGGCTTTGCCAAGAAAGAAGCATAGCGGGACGATGAATGATGACGAGCGCTTTTCCCCTGCATGATTTTTTGTATTGCCTCCTTTCCTTTTCAGTTCTTGGGTCGTACCCATCCCTCATGAGCATTTCCACGTCTTTCACGGCGATTGAAGATTGATTGCAGATCCTAGATTCATTTCTTGCATGGCTGGTCATTTCACACACTCTGCTTTCTTTTCTTTTCTTTTCTTTTCTTTTTTTTTTTCACCCTGGCCTGTCCTATCAGCTGTTTCTGTTCCTTGGTTTTCTTCCTTTCTTTCTTTCTTTTCTTTTATTTATTTTTCTTTTTTTTACCCTACAGCCTTGGACTGCGCAGCTCGCAGTTCCACAGCACGCTTGTACGGGGGCGCAATTGGAGGCTGCACAGGGTCCAACGAGACGTAGTCTTCAGGAAGTCGATAGGAAGCATCGGAATCAAAAGCGGATAGATCACCACATGAAAGAAACGGTGCGATCCACCTCGTGCTGTCGTGACTGGCCGTGCCGCCGAGATGATCTGTGTCTTCGTAAACCTGCAGCTCGGTGACGCCAGTACCGGCGAAGCCAGCTGCGTGATGGTGGCAATCCCAGGCTCCCGTCCGGGGATTCTGCATACAGACGTCAGAAACAACAGGCAGCTGCATCTCCCTCGCGCCAACCATGGCCCGCAGCCGGTCCCCGACGCCAAGCGGCCTCTCGAGGGTGGCCTCAAAGCCGGCAGGCGGCCTAAAGTCCAGGCAGACGACAAAGGCCTCGAGGCTGCTGGCCCGCGAGCTGCGCGGCTTGGCGACGACGACGCGGGCGAAGAAGAGCTTGAGCTGGGCGTACAGCACGTCGACGTTGCGGCCGCGGAAGATCTTGGCCACGAACCGCCCGCCGGGCCGCAGGACGCACAGCGCGAGGTTGAGCGCCGCCAAGAGCAGCCTGCTCTGGACGTAGATGTCGAGGTCGTGCAGGCCCGTCACGTCGGGCGCGCCGTCGCTGAGCACAAGGTCGACTGTGCGCGAGGCCGGGCCTGCGCCCAGCGCGCTGCGCAGCCGGGCCGCCGTGCTCGGGTGCGTGATGTCGGCTCGGAGGCAGGTGATGCCCTCGAGGGGCGAGATGGGCTGCAGGTCGACGGCGACGATCTTGACGGCCCTGCCTCGTCCGTCTTGTTCGTCCTCGACGACGTCGTCGTCGTCCTCTCGCTTGTCCCCCGGCACACCCAGCACACCCAGCATCTCCCTCCGGTGCCGCGCCTCCCTATCCGCCCATCTGCCCTTCCCGAAAGTCTGCCCCTGGACCAGCACGCGCGAGAGAACCTGCGACCAGGAGCCCGGGGCGGCGCACAGGTCGACCACGCGCGCGACGCCGGCGAACAGGTCGAATTCTGGACCCTTTCCTCGTCAGCTGGGGCTTGTCAAACCCTGGCAATTTGGCGCCACGCACCTTCGTCTAGTTGGAGGAGCTTGAAGGCGCTTCGAGCTCGCCAGCCTTGCTCCTTGGCGAGCCGGTAGTAGGCGTCGCGCTTGTCTTTGGACGACTTGCCCATCTTTTGTCGTGTTGCAAGTGTTGGGAAAGTGAAGTTGCGTGGGGAAGTTTTGACCCACCTTTGAATTTGATGAGCCGTATTTTATCAAGTATGTGTATGTGTACTGAGACTTGTTGTTGCCTTGTGGCTACATGCAGCCGTTCATGAGCTAGGATTTGATGTTACTTCGACATCGGCTGGTACATTTATCCATATTCTTAAGAAAAAGAAAAAAAAAATTACAACTGTGACTCTCCCATTGTTAAACTACATGCCAGTTATGCAAATACCCAGCTCTCCCCCAACTGCTCCCAAAGCCTCCCCCAGCAACTTCAAGACGACCTCGTCCCGCCCTACACTCAGTGCCTGCACCAGCAGCGGGTACAGTCGCAGCAGATGCTTCTTCCTCGCGCCGCCCGCCCTCTCAAACGACGGCATGGCCTCCCCGCGGCTGTCAAGCCCGATCAGCTTCCTCAGTGTCCAAACCAACTCCTTGCGTTGACTGAGCGGCTGTGGCATGTGTCCCCTCAGCGGTTGGTCAGCGATGTAATTGCAAAGTGTGAATGCGCATCGCAGTACGAAGAACGGCGACGCAGACTTGGCAATGCGGGTGCGTAGTGCGCCCGGGACGGCGCTTGCGGATGCTTTCTTGGACCTTGACGTGGCTTTTGGCTTGGCCGTTGCGGGCGTCTGCGGCTCTTCATCGTCGTCCTCGGCAGATACGAGGGCAAATAGCTCGTCGAACGCAACGTACGCCATGTTCCTCCTTTTTGTTGCCGGAACCGAGATGGTTCTGCCCGTCCGTGGTTTAAGCAGCGAGGGCAAGTCAAGCTCGTCGTCGTCATAAGAGAATGCTTGCTCTGGTCGTGAGACGTTATGGATCATCGAGTTCCTGAACAGGCTTTCAGCGTATGCCTTTCGCGTGTCGTTGGCTATTTCCTCGGCGCCAAGTGCCGGGATAATCATCCCTCGTAGTTTCCGAAACGAACAAATATCAAAGTCCTCGTCCTCCTCCAAAGCTGTGCCTGGGGAAGCGTCATCGCACTGAGCGCTGAGGATACCGTCCGCCATGCCGACCACGATTGTCCAGATTTCCTGCACTGTCTGGCGGGATATGTCAAGAGCGCTCATTTGAGGAAGGGTGCCGTCCAGAATAGACAGCGCCGAGGCCGTCGCAAGCCGCCATGGCGTCACAGATCTCGTCTTTATCGGGAACTTGTATTTCAGGGCAATGGGTTTATGGAGGGCCGCTAAAGCCTGGGAGAATGCTCCACTGCTGTAAATGTCATTGTTGGTGGCGTGATCAAGGATAAGCTTTTCTAGGTATCGGATACTGGCTTTGGACATGGCCACGCAGGTACGTTTTGAGCCCGAAGTGAAGAGCTCCTCGTCATACGCCAGCGTGACGAACTCAGACACCTGCTTGATAATAGCAGATGGGACACCCTCAACATCTGATCGAATCATTTCCACCGCAGCCATGACCTGGCCTTGCAGATTGGTTGTGTGCTCGATATCCTGAGCATAGGCGCCAACGGTTGCCTCTTCGACCCCCTGTCGCAGCAAGCTCAACATACGTTGGACTTTATCTGCAGTGAGGTTCGCTTGAATTAGCCTGTAAATCTCTCTCAGAGACGCTACGTACGCCACCAGACAATTCTGGTTGTCTTCATTGTTGCCTTGCACCGGGTTCGAGTTTGGTACTCCCCGGGCCCACAGGTTCCAGGCATCTTCAACTGCCGTCTTGTCAAGTGCTGGTTTCTTCCGATCCTCAGCTGCCTGGGAGAGGATATGGCTCAGGGCCTTGAATGTAGCGGTATT
Source organism: Balansia obtecta B249 (assembly GCA_000709145.1). NCBI lineage: Eukaryota > Fungi > Ascomycota > Sordariomycetes > Hypocreales > Clavicipitaceae > Balansia > Balansia obtecta. The sequence goes on along the minus strand of JFZS01000379.1, from coordinate 8,589 downwards.
GATGTCCAGGACTTTAAAGTCGAGCAGAGTCGCAAAGTGGTGTAGTAATTCTCGCCATAGCTGATCGAAAGCCAAATGAGACGTCAGGATATCAATGTGGTTGGCGAGGAGACCCGAGAGACCGTCGAGTACTACAACAGCCGTGCCGTGCCAATCGGCTCGATCTCTGCTGTCAATCTCGCCGCTATCGGAGGCAGCCGCTTGTAGTTCTTCCTCCAAGGACGTGAGGAGTCTGAAAATCACCGATCTGATGCAGATCGACCAAGCTTCCGGGCTCAGTCTGTCTCCAGAGGCGTCAAATATTCTCAGAAGTGTCTGGATTGCTGAGTTGCGCAAGTCCAGCCTTTCGTCCGAAGTCAAAGTGGCGAGCCTCAGCAGCAACAACATCCACAAAGCAGCATCAGATCCCTTGTGTGTGCGATCTGCGGCTTTTTTCTCAAACTCCGACCCGTCGGAAGTCTGTACGAGATCTGCGGTAATTGCCAGCGTGCTTTCTTTCGCAGACAAAAAGTCAGACAAGACCCAGAAGAATGTCACCGTCTAAGATGATGCGAAGAATCAGTACCAAGCAACCTGTCATCCCTCGTCGTGCTTTTCGTGGACTTACCGTGAGCGCAATGTTCAAGTCGTCGTCCTGTGAGCAAAATTTGTGCAAAGTATCCACTAGAATGAGAAAACATGAGTTTGGAAGGGAAGAAAGAAAATCTGAGCAAATGAGCTGCAAGGAGCCGAACGCGGAACGGGTCAGCCTGGGTGATCTGGTGGACAGGAGTCCAATTTCGGAGCCTTTCTTGTGTTCCTGAAGTGTAGCAGTCTTGGACGAGACGAATCCACTGCCAATGATTTCAAATGCAATGTCCCAGCCGCTCACGAGATTCTCGCCGCACCCCTCAATTATGCTCTTCAAACCTTCAAGAATGAGGCGATGGACGTCAACATCCGTGACAATACCAGAGACAGATTCAGAGCGCACAGTCTTGCTCAAAGCCTCTAGGGCATCTCGTAACGACGTCAACAACCGCACTTGAACTTCACCGCGTTTGCTCTCTGGTATGGATGAGGTTGCTGTAGCGGCCTCGAGGGCCAGCTTGGACAAGACTTCCGCAGCCCTCACTCTGACCGCGGGCCCAAGACCTGCTGAACTCAGGGCCTGGATAAGCTCTCCGGTGATGACATGCCATCCGGACACATTGGGTGACTCCATGAGCAACCTCTCCAAATTCACAGTCGCTAATTCGCCCAGTTTGGCAAGTGCAAACAGGTATTCTTGATTTGATGATGTCGACGTGAGGCCCGAGAAGCTTACTACACGACGATGTCCGTGCACCAAGGTCTTTTGCGCTTCGCTTGGTGAAGGGCTCGGCGGCAGGTCACTGATTTCGACTTTCTCTGGGCCTGGGTTGTTCAAAAGGCTACATACTGCCTTAACGACTTCTACGAATGAAGAATTAGGGAAGTCGACGGTGCTTTCTATGAGTCTTGTGGCCGCAGTTTCGACGGACCTTATCTCTGTGTTAAAATTGGTCATCAAGGCGTCGCTGTCGGCGGTTGAATCGATCGACCGACCAATGGCCGGGGTTCGACCTGGTGTTTTGCCTGTGGCGAATAAGACAAAATCGGCTTGTTGCAGTGTCTCAAAGATGATGTCCCAAGCAAGCCCCAGGCTCGGTCCCAAGGCAATACCCAGGTTAAGAAGTGCTCGCAGGCACAGAAGATTTCGCGTATTAAGTGATACAGTACCGGTATCAAAAGATGGCCGTCGTTGCCTTTCCGCAGGTGAAGTAGGACTCAAAGCTTCGACGCTCAAGAGACCACGAGCATTGCCCAAAAGGCTGCTGGTTGCATCAGAAGAGGTACTTGGTGTTGTCGGGCGAGGCTGGCCAGCGTTTAGACATGCAGTGAGGATGTTGGGAGGCACTGCAGACTTTCCCAGAGTTGTTAAGAAGGCATCTCGAGGAGTGGTCAACTGCAACAGACCAGCGACGTGAGCAAACCTCTGGAAGGATCGTACCAGCCCATGATAATACTCGGAATCCAGCGCAGCATACAAAAAGGTAGAGAATGTGGCGAGTATGGCCGGCCAACACTCGTCGACAAGAGCAGCGCAAATTTTCACATCTTGGTGCATAGGGTGGTCTTCCATCTGAAGCGGATTGACAGGAACCGGGTTCTTCTTGAATGATGCTGCTCGCTCTCGCACTCCTTGCTTGTTCGCTCCCGGACCCAGCGAATCTTGAACTTCATGTTTAGAGACTTTGCGATGGTTGCGGCTTTGGGTCGCAACTGTCAGAGGCAGAATGAATTTGGCTAGACCATCTGACAAAGATGAGAGGCAGGACAGGATTAAGCTATACACATAAGACTCTGGGATTGACGGCGGATCTGTCTTGTCGAGTTGGTCGATACAGGGCACGCGAATTGAACTCCATTGTGTGCTGATGCCTGTATTCGGTGCATCGGATGCTATGGTTCCACTAATAATGCCGCTCATGCCAGCTTCCAGCATAGCCTGATCGGTCGATGTGGCGGATGCAATTGACGAGATGGTCATCGGAACCGTAGACTGGTAGCCGAGGCCAATTACGGCGGGTTTCTCCGTGCTCAGACGAACAAAGGTAGCTGCAAGTGTCTTGATAATATTTTTGTCATTCTTGCTCGCATCATAGAGGGAGAATATCTTTCGGACTAGCGAATAGTCACTGAATATGCCTCTGAACACCTCCATGCAGAGTGCCCTTTTCCACAAGGCGGAATCCTGGTCAAGAACATGGATGAGGATGTCGAGAGCATCACCACATTCATCGGGCAGAATATCGATATGTCTTCGGAGCATCGTATATAGGATGCGTGCCAGTCTCACAGCCTTGGCAAAGGACGGTTTCCCCTTGAGCGCACTCATTATCAACGGCATTGCCGTAGTACGGAGAATTTGAGCTTGCTCGGGATGTGTGGTGAAGATGGATGCATGATTGGTGATGACTGATTCGATCAGCTCAAGACCAAAAGTTTGCGGTAGGTTTGAGAATCTCAGAAACTCAGGCCGCTGGTTCTCTGTCATGAGACAAAGATCATTAAATATCTGTACTTCGGGTCAGCGTAACGTTCGTCATCGACCATGTCTGGAGGACGGACCTACTCTGTATGCATCAAGAGCAGCCGCACGAAGTTGAATCGTCCCATCAGCCGAGGGCACTTCCCCAGCTATAGCCGAGTCCAACCCATTTTCTGATCAAAAGTTTGCATTAGCCTGAGCATTCCCTGTGTCGCTCTGTTGCCGCACTGAGACTCACTGTCCTCATTGACTACCTTGTCAAAGACGGAAACGACCAGCTGCTGCAAGGTCGCAGCGCTCGTGTTGTTGACAATGGCATTCTTGCTGCTTTGCAAGATGAAACAGATGTTCAACGTTGTCACCAATAATTCCCCCTTCAGTTCAGACGAGTAGTTCTGTAACAGAGATGGAAGAGCCTGCAGGATCTTCAGTTGAACATCCAGGCCTGCCGAAGAGGCCTGCACCAAGGCCTCGAGAACTTGGTTCAACTTTGCCTCGGGCAACGCGCAGGCAACGATCAAGCGTTGAAGACAGACAATAGCGATGCCTGTGAATTTTGCGTTTTTGGTGCCACATGCTATTATGAAGGGATTGACAAAATTCGGTCTTTGCGAGAGCCCTGTTGTTAGACTTGGGTCAGCGAGACGGATTCCAGCAACATACTACTACCTGTATGCACACGAGGCGGCCGATGGCTTCGTACATTCTCGCGCGGTTTGCTCCGCTGCATTCCCCAGCTGCTTCAGCTCCTCCAACGACTTCTCTGCAGCCTACAAATGATCTCATTAGTCTCTGCGTGGTGCCAGCGAGCCTATTCTGATAGCAGACCCGTACCTGCCTCAAGTCATTATGCTTCCTCTTGCTCTCTTGGATGAGGTTCGCCAGCTCCGTGTTTAGCAACTGCGTCGTCATCTCTGAGGGTGTTGTCCAAGCAGCCACCCGCACACGCGCATGAGGCTCGCCAAGCTTCCATGCAGCTTCTCGACAATGAAAGAAATGCACCTTCTTCCTATGACATGAGGTTTGTATGGAAGATGCGGCGTCGTTGAACTGAAGCACTGCCAAAGGGGACGGACGGGACGTGGCAGATTGAACGCCCCACCCACACACCATCGATCTCTTGCTGTCTCATCTCACAAGTCGTGCATATGGAGGGTAGTATATTATATTAAGGCTGCATAGCTGACTCAGCAAATCCTCAATCCAGCAAGCCGGGCTTTTTCTCCCTCAATGCCCGCTTCACCGACATCGCCAATCGCCATAGAAGCATTTTGTCTTGAATATTGGTCATTTGTCCTCTTTATCTAAGAAGTAAGTGCTTAGATATCTTTTCTTTTCGTGCCCTTGTATCCTATGACGAAGGCCTCGAATTCTCGGTATATCGCGTCCATGCTGCATGCCGTGCGCATCCCAACGACATACGTCAGATCTAAAAGCTCATTCTGTGCCAGTCACCATGCCGCGAACTCACTCACAGTAGATCAAAATCATGCGCTTTCACTGCGGGCCATTGAGGCGGCAACGTTCGCTGCTCTGAACACCTCCGGTCCGCGGCGTCTACTGTGTCGGAAGCAAAGTAGTAGCAGAGCGGTATTGTTTTAGCCTCTTACGTAAAGTGCACTGCAGTTCTATATTCCATCTTCAGAAGTGCGACAAATAGTGGCCTGTTCGATTCCTGGGTCAAGCAAGAAATTTGAGACGCCGTGAACAATTGTGACGAGTACTTGGCAACACAGAAACGCAGACTTGATATCCAGTGAAAGCCAGTCTCAGCGTCATGACACAAATGCGCACTTTTACGTGAAAGGCGCTGTTCGCCTACCGACGTAGAGACAAAAGTTGGGGGATCTAACATGACGAGTGCTTTATACAGGGGCATTTGTGAAAAGATATGAGACCGATTCACCATTGTGAGTGCGGCGTATGGCCTGGATTGAAATTGTTCAGCGGAGGTGGTCGGTGGTCGGAACTCAAATCATGAAGCAATTTACATACCTCTGCCAAGGTGGCCGAGACATCAATGACCTTGAGCTTATGACATCGCTCTGTCTTGTCGCCAAGAGGAACAGCTGAAGGATAGTCAATAGATGTGAGGTTGGATCAAAGATCTTGTCGTGAAGGTGCTTACTGTTGGTTACTACTAAGCCAGCAAGGCATGAGGCATTGATGTTTTCGATAGCCCTGCCGCTGAGAATGCCATGAGTCACGATGGCATAGACCTCCTTCGCGCCATGTCGCTCAACCGTCTCTGCGGCTTTGACGAGCTAGAGAATTATGAGCATTTCTGACGGATCCTTCTGCAAGGTAATCTGGGGACTGCAACATACGGTGCCACAGGTATCGGCCATGTCGTCAACTAGAATGGCCACCTTGTCTTGAACGTCGCCGACAAGTACCATGCGACCAACAACATTGGGACGAGGGCGTTCCTTATGGATGAGGGCAAAGCCAACATTCAGACGATCGGCGATGGCCGTTGCTCGTTTGGCTCCGCCTGCATCGGGAGATACGATGACACAGTTTTCGGAATCGAGATTTTCACGAATCCAGCGCAGAACAGAGGGTTCTGCATAGAGGTTATCTACAGGGACGTTGAAGAAGCCCTGGATTTGTGATGCGTGCAGGTCCATGGTGATGACGTGGTTCTACAAACAAAGACGACACAGGTCAGCGGTCCACGCTCAAATTTGAGGGAAATGCCTGAACCGAGCAGCACGTCGACCTACACAACCGGAAACCTGCAACATGTTTGCGATGAGTTTCGCACTGATAGGAGCACGGGATTTGTCCTTTTTATCTTGCCTCGCGTACGGGAACGATGGAATAACTGCCGTGATGCGACGGGCAGAAGCCGTACGACAAGCATGAATCATGATTAGAAGCTCCATAAGCCCGTCGTTGACATCCCCCGGAGCCGTGGACTGGAGAATGAAGACATCTTCATCTCGGACAGATTCACCGATAGAAACACTGGTTTCTTGATTCGAGTAGTTGAGGCTCATAGTGTTGGCAACTTGTATGCCCAGTCTATTGTCCGGCCAAGTCAGCTTTCTGGATGGTGCGGCACCGGAGGGAAGCTTTGCGACGAGGCGAATGTCACGGAGCACGCCGCAACACATGTGGCACCAGGCGACTGCAGATGGCCAGGTCGCAAGGCGGAAGTCGCATTTCGCAATCCGTATTTCGCATGTCGCATGTCGGTCGTATGTGCGCGGGGGGAGAAGTGAGATCAGACAGAGCAGACTCACCGGCTGGCGACCTTGCAACTGAGCTCCCGGTGAGAGCTCCCGGAGATGAGCTTGATTTCATTTGCCATTTGGTCCAACATTGCCGTGGAAGACAAGACTTGGCGGGGGTGAGGGACGAGAACGAGGAAGATAAATAAAAAAAAAAAAAAAACAAAAAAAGAAAGAAAAAATGGTGTAGCGCAGGTTTAGAGGCGGGACGTGCAGGACGGATGAGGACGGATGGGGACGACGAATGAGATGGTGGGATGCAGAGGGTGATGTGACTGGGAGAGAGGGGCTGCGAAGCCGAGTGGCTGTGGTAAAACAAAGACTGGGCACTAGCTTGACTGGCTTGGCTGGGTGCAGCACAAGAGCACAAGCAGCTTACCTATAGCTTGGCGGGTGATGGAAGAAAGTCATTGTTTGTGAGAGTCAAGTCGATGCATTAATGAACTTAATGCGGAGTAGCTTGTAGCATTATCGCACTTCCAAAGCTTCTTCTCGGCGACAGTGACGTAGAAAGTAAAAAGAATTAGTATATATATTAATTACACTAGCCTATCCTTTGCTAGTACCTCTTCGTAATTATTTACATAGGAAACCCTGTTATAGGAAGAAAAACCTATATACTACCCTTAGCTGCTTCTAATTAGAGCCTGTACAGCCCTAACGCAGTACTAGCTATAGGGAGTTGTATGCTATTACGCTAGCTTGTTGCTAGCTATAGAGCTAAACTATATATACATATTTATATAAGTAGCTAGTAGTAAAAGGGGTTTTAGAAGGCACTTAAAAGGTACTAAAGGATTATTATAGACTACTAGCAAAGGAGGTATTAATAGTTACTACAGTTATTGCTTAAAGCTATAAAAAAGTATAGAAGTTATAGGTTAAAGGTATAAAGGCTATAGTAAAGAGTATAGCTAAAGAAGGAAGTATACTATAAGCCTTTAATTCTTTTTTACTTCTACTTTACCTATAATATACAGTTATATAGTAGGTTTATAGTAAGTACTATAAAAGCTTTTTTATATAAGCTAGTCTTTTTTCTTTTAATTCTTTTTTTTTCTTTTTCTTTTTTTTAAGCTTTTTTTAGTATATTTTAGTAGTTCTTTTTTCTTGCATTATTCTTACTATAGTTTTGTTTTATTTTTATTGTTTTTTATTAATTTCTGCTCTTTTTAGTTCTACTTTTTAGTCTTTTTAGTTCCTACTAAGGTCTTATAGTAGTTATAGTTTAGTAGCACTATTAATACTTTGTTTTTAGTTTTAAAAATAAATTTCTAAAAAAAATTTTTAAAAATTAAATTTCTAAAAATTTTTTACTATACTTTTATACTATTATTATATATATTTTTATTAAGTTCTACTATAAGTTATTATTAACTATATTTTAAATACTAAAATAATTATTAACTTTAGCTATAAAAGTAAGTATTAGTATTTTTACTTTAAACCTTCTACTAACTTATATAAAGCTTAATACTATTTATTCTTAGCTTTACTAGCTTTATATTAACTAAGCTAAGAACTTAGTAAAATAATACTATAATTAATAAAGTAAATAGTACTATATTTTTCTTATATTAAGCTTTTAGTTAATCTACTTAAGCTTTAAAAGGAGTTATTTCTTTTATACTATTAAAGAGTATAAATGCTTTAAGGTAGGTCTTTATTTATCTTACTATAGTACTTTAGTATTAATATATTAGTAGCTTAACTGCTTGCTTGCTATCTATAGCCTTATAGAGGCCTTAATAGCTGCCTAAAAGAAGGTTACTTAAAAGAGTACTAAAGTAGTATACCTGCATTCTTTTATTAGTCTTACTTAAAAGTAGTACTAACTAGTTTATTTAAGTACTTAACTATATTACTATTTAAGAGGCAGTAAATAAGGTAGTACTTACTGTAAGTACTTCTTACTCCTTTACTACTTTTACTTTAGCCTTAAACTAGTAATACTAAGAGCTTATTAACATTAGTAAGTATATTACTAGTACTTTAAAGGCACTAGTTAAACATCTTACTAGTGTACTAGCTAAGCTTACTGCTACTATTGCTGCTGCTATACTACCTACTTAAGCCTACTTTACTACTATACTTGCTACTACCTGCCTTGCTGCTTTTACTGCCTTTACTACTACCTTTACTGCTACTATAGCTGCCTTCTTGTATACACTAAAGTAGTATAAGACTAGTTATACTGCTGCTAGCCTTGCTAGCTTGTTTAGGCCTTTTAACGCCCCTGCCTCTACTCTTTTAGCTTAACTGCTATAGTTCTTTAAAAACCTTGCAAAAGGTTACTTAATT
>JFZS01000378.1:0-22519 GCA_000709145.1 Balansia obtecta B249 | reverse complement strand
GCATGTCTCAGAACAGTGACTGGGGAGAATAGGGCAAAGACGGAAGTGGGGAGGCGGGGAGGGGGGTGGGGAGGTGGGGAAACAGGACAGGAAGGGAAGGAGCGGTGGGTAGGGTTGGCTACATTAATAATTATCATTCAACCTGCGCGACATCAGGTCGATGACGAGAGCCTCACCTCAGCTGGTTCAAGAGTAAGCGTGCATCGTCGCCGCCAAGTCTTTTCACCGCACCCATGCCTGTTACTCGGAGTACGGAGCACAGTGGGCTGTACTCGGTACTGGCTGATATTCACTTCCTTCTTACCGTCTTCTGTGGCCTTCGACCCCTCTTTGTCTCCTTATCTCCTCGTCTCCTTGCCCCAGCGAGGCGCAGCTCATGGATGGGCCATGGCTTCCTGCACCGCTCACTGTCTCGGCATGCCCTGGCCAACCTGCATCATCACCCAGGTGACAATTTAAACCGAGACCTTGGTCATCCCCCCTCATCTCCCCCTCGGCTGGTTGTATTAAGGTCTGATCGCAATGAAAGAGTCACCCGTGTGACGACTGTCTGACGACTGCCTGACAACTACCTGGCTCTGGCTTGGGACGCGCCTCGTCAAATCCTCCAGGCGCAGAACCATCAGGCCCGGTCCAACCTGGCCCAGCCTGGCCCAGCCCAGGCCAGTGCTGCAGATATTGGCTGTCATGTATTATTACTCCGTAGCGATGTCAAAAACGTGGAGATGGGCGTCGATCGGCCCGGACGAAATCCGAGCCACCAGCGCGCCATGAGGCAGGCGAAGCGGCAAAATGTCCCTACATGCTAGGCACCCGTCTTCATCCAGTTCATCCAAGAAGCTGCTGCCCCAGCCTTCTTCCCTTTGAGTGAATCAGCCCCATCTCCTCCATCTTGGGTAGATCAACGTACCTTTTGTTGAGCCGCTTGGCGAAATCGGCAATTTTACTAGCGCTCATCTTCATCAGAGACTAGGAAGGCTTCATTTCGCTTCTTCACAGCTCCCTGCAGCCCGGAGCGCGATCACCGTCATCGGGACGGGTATGGATTAATTCGCACTCCTATTTCGCATGTGTGCTTTGATCAAAACAGGATAAAGAGAACCGTGAAGCCTTCACTTGCCTTGGTTCATCTCTCTTGCCGATTCCTATAAATATCTCTGGCGACCAGGCGACAAGGCGAAAATTCGATTTTCTAGCGCTCTTGAAGCCGTCTATCTCCTTTTCCAACAACACTACACATTTCCACGCAAGTCTTGGTCCGTCGTCACCTAAATGATACTGCGATCGTCCTTGTAGGACAGTTTGAGGGAAGCGTTAAGGACCATACATATTCTCTGTCCTGAAACCATCACACAGATATCGGTAGCAATGCACCAGCGACCCCAAACACGATCAAGGAATAATACTGTGTCCTCCACCATTCCACAGATTGAAGTCGAGTTGCCTTCTCGTGCTGCGAGTATGAGACGAGAACCGAGGGACACGGGGTTCCCAGAACCTTTCCACAATGGTAAGCCAATGCATGGCTCTCAGGATCTTTTGGAACTAGACATTTAACTGCTGACAGGCCCGAACACTACCTTGCCACACCCCGAAGCAGACCTTTCGCCAAACGCTACATTATCTTACGAGGATGTCTCTACAGAGCGAATATTGAAGAGGCACCGACTGTCATTTCTGAAAAAGAATAAACGAACTGTCAGCCACGGAACCCTCGACCCACACTCCGAGGCACTGCATAGTATAGTTTCACTCTCCATGCTTGACTTCGACGTCGGATACAAACAAGCTCAAGTCTCCACTACGTCGACGACCAGCCTTCGACTTTCCAAGGATGGCGGAGACAGTGTTCACTCCAGTTCAAAGAAGGGTGAGGGTGACACGCCACCAACATCACCAGACGTGTCAGAACATCGACACAAATCTGGTCTGCTCAATAGGTGGAAGAGGAACTGAGCAGAGATGAGGAGAACCAGAAGCCTAGCAAGTGTTTTCTAACAATTCCCAATTCACGAAATTACGACTTTGCTCAATATTTCGATCAAAGTGTTCTAGCGATGGAGTTTTATGGATATATCTGAGCTGCTTACCTACGACATGACGTGTCGAGAAGATTGTGTGTTTTGCATGGGCAATAAACCGGCGCCTATCATCACAAGACTGATGTTTGCAGGTTTATTTGTCATGTATAAGTCATTGGAAATGGCAGTGCGTTAAGTAGGATAGAAGCTACACTCTTTTTTTTTTATTTTTTTTTCTTTATTTGTGAAAATGACAACCAGACCTGCCTGTCGACTTTCCAGTTATACCGAATCCTGTAAAGCAGCTGCCTAACCTGACATTCATCACATGTGATTGTGTTTCAGCTACCACGATACGTAGTATAACTATAAGGGCTCAGCAACAAAGGTACGTGATAATGTTGTCCCTTCTGAACCCTAAAAACGATGACTACCTCGGGGAAAAAAGTGTTTTCTTCTCCAAAATACCCCGCGGTGTCGAAGCGCAGCGTCCAGGTTGAGGGGCCGTCTATCTGGCCAAGGACATGGTCCAGTTTGTGCATAGAAACCTCGCTAGCAGACTTGTCTGAGATGCAGGGCTGCCATGCCTTGATACGGCCGTCCTCGTCGGTCGTGGATTCGAAAACCCCGTCCGGAGAGTTGCCGCCTTCGAGACGTACGCGGACAGACTTGGCGGGCTGTCCGACCGTCGTATCGAGGATGTGGCAGGTGATGGGGTCTTTGGCGGCCATGGGTATGAAGCCTGGGTGTGTTTGGTGTTTTGTCAAGAAACTGGAGAATTCTGCGGGGGAGATGACGCACCACGCAGGGCAGTCAAGGGGTCTGTTTGCACGTATTGCGAGGCTTCGGCGGAAGTCTTGGGTAACGAGGATAAGGACTGAGGCTGGAGTTGAATCCGACAGGATTTTATAACCACTGCGGAGTTCACGCTGGAACGGTGTTGCCCGGCCTAGGCGCCGGCTCGAGGCGCAGGTGCGCACAGATGGCCGTGGTGGGGCTCGGCAAGCGCAAATTATCCGTTGCGGTCCGATAGATTTTGAGCATCACCGTCCTTACAAATTATGATGATTCGATAAAATTTTTTTTAATTACATAGCGGTGTGTATTTGCAAGTCCTCAATGTGCCACGCCGGATTGAGAATTCACCTGGGAAACCACAGCTCCATCTGATCATCAGTCATCGGGGCTACCCTTAGACGCGGGGGGGCTGGCCCCAATCCGAGCCCATGAAGTATTTCGCAAAGCTACCAGACGAGTCCTCGCTCACGGCTAGAGGGCCGAGTTGTGGAGCAGACGAGGCTCTTGCGGATATGGGCAGTCCGAAGTCTGATTGACGATGCTCTAGATCCCAGCGTCCCCGGGACGGGATTGTAATTATAACTTCCTTGTGCTTCTCGGAGAAGAGGATACTCCAGAGTGATTCGTCTCGTTGGCGCCATTGCCTGCAGCGAAAGAGAGCGATGACCAGGGTGATGAGTGCGAAGGCGGCTGGTTGAAATCTCAAATCAGCCATCAAGTCGCCGTGGGGCGTCTCGTCAAGTTTTCCATTATCGTGGTCAAGGAGAGGTCTTTTCTTACCCAGGACTACGCCCGCTATCCCTGCCATCTCAGCTGTTGTAAGACTTCTCCCAGTCGCTTTGTTCTTGTCCATGCTGATGCTTGACGCTGCAGCTGTTGGAGAAGACGGGACCTGGAAGGTGCCCATACCTGAAGGTGTTGCCGTGCTCGACACGGTCCCCGAGGATAGGCTTCTTGCCGTCGATGTTGGCCGCACTGTTCCCGTCTTGGTGGTCGTCGTGACGGACGGGGTGTACACGTCGGCTGATGTCCTCGTCGGCATGTGCGATGTTGGCGCTGAATTCTTTGGTTCTACGACAACGTACAGCATATCGAGGCTGGTGTAGATGGTTTCTATGGCCGGGACGTCAGCCGCAGAAGCGAGGGCCGTGGCCAAGAAGCCATTTGCGTCGTGCGTCGAAGTGGGAGCCATCGTTCTCTGCGAGACGGCAAGGGGCGAGGCGAAGACTTGCTTACGCAGGTCCTGGCGCCGAACCTTCATTGCTTCACCGAAATTTGCGGTCAAGAATATCACAAAAAGAAAGGAAAGAGATGAGTTGTATATGTGGAAGAGGCCAAGTAACAGTTGTAGTACTTTGCGGACCCCATGTATCTTTTTTTTTTTTAAAAAAAAAAACACCCGTTTAAAGAAACTGTAAAAACAAAGAAGCGAGAAACCACGAGGGAAAAGGGAAAAGTGAAGATGCTATGCAGGCGCTCAGCTAACAACATCCGAGGATTCAAGCAACCTTGATGCTACCACCCTGGTTTAAAAAGATTTCCCCCCAACGGTGCCCCGTCCGGTCCTGGAGATGACGCAAGATGGTACATAGAGTAGCGACTGATCAGCTAGTTACAACTGAACGGGTCGAACTTCGGAACTTCCAAATCTCTGCTGCATGTTTTTGTTTTTGGAATTCGGGGGTGTCATCTACAGCATTTTGATTTTCCACATGAGAAGCCGACGGTGCCCAGATCGAGGACTAGTTCAAAAGTTTAAGCTCGCGGAGACGGATATTTTGTGCTGGAGTCGCTTCTTCAGTCGCGAGATGGAACTAGCTCATGTAGACTTGTGCGATGGGAAGCATGATAGAGCTAGGACAGTAGACTGGGCAGCCTTGCTGGGAAATTATACGAAGATACAGCTTCGGCGAATGATAGCTGGTGGTCATGGACAATTCATCGTGAAAACCTCTCTTCGTACGCCTTTGCAGGTCCTTGGAACACGGGCTGATGGCCACCTGGCAGACTCAGAGTCGCAGACTGTTATTTCCGCATTCACGTTCACTCCAAGACGTTGGAAAGGAAGGAGCAGCTTGGTTGGCGGTTTATCCCGATTGGCCAGTCATCGTTGGGAATTATGTGGCGGAGCAGAGTGGGACCGAGTTGTCGCAGGTTTATGCCACGATGCCGCCGCCACACCGCGACTTGGCGATCCTACAATCCCACAATTTTCTTCAACGCCGCAAGCAGGCATGTGTCCGCCCATCCCATTGATTGTGGAGATATCTGGCCTTCGCGACGTGGCGGCATCGAGAAACACGCTCCAGAGTCCTAACAACTATTGAGCTTTGGCCGTTTGCAAAAGCCGGAAAAGACCTCTGCACCCCCGTCATCTGTCCAATCCCAGCAAATTCGGTTTGAGGCTGCCACCAAGATGGACCACAGCTGGCCATCTACTGCCCCGTGTAGGCGCGAGCCTCCGTCTTGGCTTTCGCCTATCTTTTTGGTAGCAATCCGAATGCGTCGGAGCGTGTTTTTTTTTTTTTTTTTTTTTTTTTTTTTATTTTTTTTTTTTTTTGTGTGTGTGTGTGTGTGTGTTTGGTTCGTCGATTGGCACACATGGCTCCTTCGGACGCTAGTTTGCGAACATGATGGACGGTTCAACCGGGTCTCCGGAGAAATGGAAAGCGAGCTTGATGAGCTGATGGGTGGCTTTTCAGCAGTTACCGGGGTTGAGTCGACATTCAGGTCCGTGTAATCCACTTGTCGCCAGATCTTACACTCGTGATAAGGCTGGACACCACAGAGCTTTGTCGTGTTTGATCGAATGGAGTTGCGTGTGTAATTCGGCACATCCAGGGCATTCGGAATACTCTGTGATGAAGCGAGTCGATTAAACTGTTGACGTGTGCTGGTCGTCTAGCAGCAGCGGATTTCTGCCATCGATAGTTTGCTGCCTTGTGTAAGTGGCTGGGTTACCTTCTTGATTGATAGCTTAAGCCGGCTCAAGACGCAGTTTCTTAGCCCCGGGATTAATGGGAAATTGGATTCTAGTCGCTGTATCCAACTCTGTAGGGAACAGGTTGCTATTCTCACATGAACAGAATATCGCTTATTGAAGTGAAATTATCCTATGACCAGTCGGTGTCAGTTTGCTGCCTACGATTCCATGAATTGCCCTCGAGTGCAACGTTGGTCCAGAGGCTACCGAGTCACTACGCATTAAGAGCTTGGTACACGGATATCGAAGAATAGGAAAGGAAGTGATGTAACAAGGATTTCGTCTTCCCAACGAACTGCGGGATTGTTGGAATGCAACAGATACCACGTGGTGTCACAGGTTGCCGAAAACCCCCTTCAGCCTTTCGACGAAAGCCCAGCTTGCTCCACGTCCACGTCTCTGTAGACAGTGACGACCCGGGCGACCGGCTTCGTCATCGAAGCTGCCCAGAGTTCAAACCACAATGACAAAAGATGTGCAGAGTCCAAGCGGGTCTTAGAGTCGCATACAAGCCAAGTGACAAAGAGAATATGTGGTAAGTCTCTTACTAAAGTTTAGCCTGGTAGGAAACCTTCCCCTTGCGCGTCCTTCCCTCTCGTCTAGTCTTGCCCGGAGGAAGCAGCAGCAATCTCCCTTGGGCATCTGACATGCTATTTGACGATATGCTGCCAATAAGCTTTGTGCCTGTGGGAAAATTTCCTAGCGCGATCCAGGTACATTTCCATGCGTCTTGTGGACCGAACTGCTTTTCTTGCATGTTCCGGAATCGCATACAGTTCGTCTTTGACATTTCTGTTGAAAGGGGTGCTTTGACTCGATATTGCTCCCGATGACGATGCCGCCTCCCACTCTTCGCACTATCGCACCAATGGGGATGCTCTTATATTTCAAGGACCGCCTTTAAGAAGAGTTTTTCTTTTCTATACTTTTTACAGCCCGCTTCCTCAGAATGTTAGAATATAAGCTCCAGACGGATGGATTACCTACCATTGCTGTGCAAGCAGGACTGGATACAAGGATATGTACGGCTTATGTCGCTTCCTTTAACCCGAGTGAGGCGTGCCTTTTGCTGCAGATTTCAATGGTTTTTTCAGCGAGGTAGGACGGAAGGTACTGATTCCATTGACGACTCGGACCAAATTGGCTTTGAAAGGCTTTGAAAGATTAGCACTTTCGCCCGGCAGTCCACCATCTCCCGGAGTCTTTCCTTGAGACCTTTCAACGACTCGTGACTCACCTTTTAGAAATAGTCCTAGTCACCCAAGTTTCCCTTGCTCTCCCCAGACGTTCAGCATCAACAACTCTGCGCTGGTGAACGTGGAAATGGCTGTTTCCTTCAAGCCAGCCCTCCGATTTTCTCACGTCGGCGTGGGATTTCATCACCGGATTTAGCAGCTCCAACAGCAGCCCTTTTAGTCGACTTAAACAATAATGTCGGGAGACAAAACCGGAATTACTGACGGAGGTTCAGAGTAAGATTTGCGCCAATGTAACGCCGACGGCCAGGCAGGACCCTACGCATATGTTGTCCGGTATTATACGGGGTTGAGCGAGCAAATCTTTCTGGCTCATCTACGAGCAAGACGAATGAATGGCGACGGGTGACGACAATTCTCACGGGACGATTTTGCCGTCCAAACTGAGAGTTCGGAAATCATGCGGTCGGTCTTCCTGGGCAGGTTCTGCTACCTCATGTTGGTTCACTCGAGATGACGGTGATTGCGCGATACCAGCCTGTGTCGAGTCAATATGTAATTTGAATAACAGCCGCGAATTCGTCTGATGGTGGATGTGCATAGTCAAAAGCCCACTTTGGCAGATTGGAGTTTCAGCAACCAACCCTTTGCAGTTCAGCAAGCGCAGCGCGTAGGCGCATCCTAAAACAGTTTCCAAGTGGCGCGTCATGCTGGCTGAACCCACATAATGTATTTCGTGAAATACGCTTGCAAAGATGACTGATTCGCGGGAATTGCGCGTGGAAATTGCGTGCCCATGACATCCTTGCCATATGGCTTTGGAAGATCCCACTTGTCGGGACGGCAAATCACTACGTGGAAGCACTAGAGGCTAGAAGCTCGACATTGTTCCATGATTCCGCATTTTGGACCATTTCACGGCCATGGGCGGCGTGTGATTGCGGCTTTTGTCTAGCTTGGACTGTTCTGGGCTACTCAACCGGCGGCATCATTGCCAAGGGGGGGTTACCGAGGGATTAATCTTCTCGTCATGGACGACTCGACACAGCGGGCTGGATTGATTTAGGGGCATCCCGGAGCAGTCGATAATTTGAATCACGACACAGAAAGTCTATGCGATGTCATGTATAGACAGTCTAGCACAGCTCGTGTCAGGGATCGACATGGACGCAGCAGGCATGTACTTTGGTGGCGTTCCAACGAGCGTGAAATGCTGGATTTCGACAATATTATTTCGTTTACAAGACCAACTAAATGGGAAAACCGAACCGGGAGCCATGCATTAAAAAGACAAAAGGAAGAAAAAAAAAAGGAGGAGATTGCGTACCTAGGTAGTTGACCATTGCTGAACTTGGGTCGCTGCACCAGGATCTCATCTCGGCCTGGGACATCTAAACTAACGGCGATAGATTAGCGAGAAATGGAAATGGGTCTTGCGGAAAAGCTGACTGACAGGCGTCGGGCAGTTTACCTGTGCAAATGTGCCGCAACATGGGGGGGTCCGGTTGGTTGCTTCCATATCCGATCGGTCATGTTCTTCAAGCCCTAGTGCAACCGAGTCGTACACGCTGACTCGCCGACCCGATCGACATGGCGTATGCCTGTGTCCGCGTGTTGCGCTCGAACCCCCCGAAAAGCCCATATGCCATGCCGTAATGGAGCAAGGGGGAGGTGGTGATGGTGGTGATGGTGGTGATGGCGGTGATGGCGGTTGGTCCACGGAGGAGGCACGTCACGTTTCATGGAATTCGTGACACGAAAAGTCAACAACTCAACGACCAACACAACACCACGCCTCACAGC
Source organism: Balansia obtecta B249 (assembly GCA_000709145.1). Lineage (NCBI taxonomy): Eukaryota > Fungi > Ascomycota > Sordariomycetes > Hypocreales > Clavicipitaceae > Balansia > Balansia obtecta. The sequence goes on along the minus strand of JFZS01000378.1, from coordinate 13,718 downwards.
TACCTGGTGGAATTCACGCGGCGACCCGATGCTACCTTTGACGCCAACCTGCCACTTTTGCCAATCCCCCCTTGGTTTGTTTCCCTGCGCCGTCTGTCGGTCAACACCTTGCAAGGCCCATGCCACACATGACTCCATACTCGACTCTGCCAGAAGGGAAGGAGGAAACGAAGGTGGCCCAGATGGTGTTGACGGCGATGAGGACAAGAAAAAAAAAAATGGAGGCTGTTCATGCAAAGGTAGATGTGATGCCTCACTTTTCCGCCATTTTTCCCCCTCACCCTCCTGCTCTGGTGAAAAGTCTTGCGTGTTTTGTTACTCGGCTGCCATATACGTAATTGATCACGAGGGGGAATAGGCCACACACCAGCGCAGGCAGAGATTGCTTTCCACGCACAAGCTTGCAATTCAATCAAGGGCGACACGACTCCATCCTATGTTCTGTCCCTTTTTTGCTGCCGTCTTTGCTAAGTATTACGCACCAAGGGGGTTGTGTCGGCGAGCTGTGACATTTACTTGATCGATTTGACACTTTTCGCTGAACTGAGGGCTAAGGGGTGGCCCTTTAGCCGGCGCTACGCAGATCACTGCCGCTTGGTGATGAAAATGATGGATGATGAATGATGCGGGCCGAATGGATACAAGCAGATTTTATATACCGGGGAGGAAAGCGGCTTCTGCTTGCTGTTGCGTTCGGCCGCGGGGGGGTGGTGGGTCGGTGTATGGGTCGCCCCTGCCCTGTCATCTGTTCTGCCCCTGTTCCGTCCGTGCTGGGGCGACCACGGCAGGCAGGCGCGAGCGTTTATATCAGAGCATAAAATGAAATAAAATAAAATAATCTACTCGACGGAGCAGGACCCCTCCATCGTGACTCGATTGGGCAAGGTTGATTTGATTGCCGCACACATACTGCAGAACATCTAAAAAGCGCCCTCTTTTCATCCTCCGTTGCGAATTAAGGTTATGGCATAAGACAATAGGAGATCAAACAGATATGTTACAATACCCGACCCACCCTATAAATGCCTCTATATTTGTCAGTGCTCCGATGCTCGTGCCCCGCACATCTTTAATGCTGCAATTGCTAACAGTATTAGTTGCTCCGTGATATTGGCTCATGCCCTACGATGGTTTTCCCGTCAATGCCGACGACGCTGGCAATGGCCAAAGTGGCGGTAATGCCCGTGATGTTGGCGCGTGCATTGGAACAGATCATATCCATCCGCAGTTGTACCTCGCGGGCGTCAAATCTTTATAGGATTTGGTGGGCTTTGCGGACCGTCTCACGATTGCACCTGCCCCACCACGCGGCGGCATCAATGATATAATAAATTGAACATACGGGGCATGCATGCACACATACATATGTCATACATCACATGTATGTTTAAGCGTGGGCGTGGGCGTATCAACCAATCACTATAGTGGGTCCTCTTCTCCGTCAACGAGATTTTCAACCGCTTCCGAATCTGAATCGCTTCCCAGCTATTCCCAGCAGACTGACTCTTTCTGTTCCTGTGGTGAGAACCCGATACCTCGGTCCTAGCATAAGCACAAGGTCTGGCCACCCCTGCTGGCATTTCCCCAGGTGATGCAAACCCCCCAGAAGAAAGTATGTCTCCGTTCAAGTGCATGAGGCGAATTGCCATGTCACGAATCCGCTAGTCACTACATAGGAAAGGATAACTCATATGCGCATCCAAGATTCCTCCGAGGAGGGAAAGTTTTCGAATCTATCCCATGTCCAAGGAGCTACCTTGGAAAATACCAACAAATAAACCCCGCTATTCGGTTAACCACTCTTGTACAGACAGCCCTCGGAGTCGAGGCCATCGAGTCATGACAATGCTTCTCACCTCAATTCATGGCACTCAAACCAAAGCAAGAAAAATTAGCTGGGCTTGGCCCTGGCCTAGAAAACCAAAATGAGCAAAGCAAGCTACCAAATCCCTCCGTCCTGGACAGCCCACATCGCACGTGTCCCATGCCTCTTGATTCGGCCCTTTCGTCAGGAGGAGCATCGTTCCTGCGGCAAGGGTTGCATCGTCCCATCAGGACGTCTCGTCACCAGCATAGTGTACATGCTCGCCATCCCACCAATCAGCAAACTCGCATCACCCTTCTTCTCCTGTTTCCATGCCAAAGAGGCTGAAGCTTTGACTGCTGGATGGGAGGGACCGTTCCTCTGGGGAGAGGGAGGGGGAGGCTGGAAAGGATGAAGGGCCCTTCCCTTCCTCAGGTGGACGTGCCGTGCTGAGCAAGCACAAAAGCTGGGAGTTCATGACACTCATAAATCATGCGGTCATTTCAAAGCTTGACCAATCATGACTTGCAGAAACCGTCTTGCTTGAAGGATGCTCTGCCCTTAATATTGCTCCGTGTGAGCTAAAACTCTTCCTACCTGCCATGATGGGCAGTCCAGGATGACTTGTTCCCGGTCAGTTGGCAACTTTTAGTTTCTCGTCCTAACTAAAAAGAAAAAAAAAATTCCTTCTGGTGGAGCAGCTTGACATATGGTCTCATGGTATGCATCCAGACTTGCCCCGTCTTCCTACCATGCGTTTCTCTTCGAGGTTGGACAGAATCATCTTATCACGTTTTTCTTCGAATATAACCTAACCATGTCCACCCACTTCCCGTGCTGAATTTGTCCTTGATAGAGACAGAAGATCGTGACAATCTTAAATATTCATATTCATTCTTGCTGTATGTACCCGGCAAAGGAAACCCCTCCTTTTTGTCTCATATTACACCCAAGGTCTTCTTCCCCCTGCTTCGCATTCCTCCTCTCCCTCCCCCTGCCCTTCTCCTCCCTTCACTACCCGTCTGGCAAACGATGGTCCGGAAACAAGCCGTCGCCGGTATATTGGCAGTCGCAGCCTCCGCCGGTGCGTGGCATGCTCCGTCCTATGGGGGTTTCAACCTGATATGGCAGGACTCCTTCGGTGGCCCCGGCGGCAGCTCTCCAAACGCCGCTAACTGGAACATCATCAACGGCTACCTCAATGTCAACGACGAGTTGGAGACGTACACCCCCAGCAATCGCAATGTGCAGATCAGCGGAGGCGACACGGTTCAGCTCGTGCCGTGGAGAGACGGGTCAGCTCATCGGGGATGGACGTCCGGCCGCCTGGAGAGCAAATATGTCTTCACCCCCCACGAAGCCCGCGTCACACGGGTCGAGGCCCTGCTTCGATACGGCACCAACGGCCAAGGCAACAACCAAGGTATCTGGCCGGCGTGGTGGATGCTCGGCGACTCGATCCGGCATGGCAAGCCCTGGCCGTCCTGCGGCGAGCTCGACGTCATGGAAAAGATTAATGGGCAGATGACTGGCCATGGCACGGCGCACTGCCAACAATATCCCGGCGGCATCTGTAACGAGCCTAGCGGTCTTGGGAACGGGGTTCATATCCCCAACAATGACTGGCACGTCTGGAGACTTGAGTTTGATCGTCGCAACGGCGACTGGACCCGGCAGTCCATCACATGGTTCTTGGACGGCGCCCAGTTCCACCAAATCACAGGCTCGCGTATCGGCGACTACAACACCTGGGTTGCTCTGTGCCACAACCCCATGTATTTCATCCTCAATGTGGCCGTCGGCGGCACCTGGGTACGTGTCTCGCTCTTAACGATCATGACTTTCCCCTCTCAGTATGCATTCATGTCCCAGCTTTACTGACTTTCATCACTCCTAGCCTGGACCTCCTAACGGCGAGACCCGTGATGGATACGGCGCCATGTTGGAAGTCGCATATGTTGCCCACTATAGCACGTAAGGGGTTGGTTAGTTGCCTTTTTTTTTTGAACGTTATGAGGACATGGCATTTTATACATTACCCATATTACATTGAATTTCGAGCACCTATCGTTTCGAGATGCTCTTTTCTATTCACAGTATATACTTTTCAGTTGCTTTCTCCGGCTACTTGTACATAGACACGCCTTCGTTATACCTGCAACAACACTGTACATACAAACCTTATGACTTAGTATCATCGCATTCGTTTCTTAATCTCCATGCTAAGTACTTGAGTTTCATTCTTTCTTCTTTCCAAAAACATTCTTCGCGCAGAGCATCCATCAGGCTGTGCTCGTCGTAAAGCGTGCACGATACTACAAATGCCCCGTTATGATCGATTGCCAGCCCTCTCCTCCAGCACCCGCACAGTTTGTTCCAGCTCTCCTATGACCCGTTCGCACTCAAGCCTGCTCTTCTCCTGCAAATCGTAAATCCTCTGCAGTTCACCCACCATGAAGGGCCTCAGCACCGACAATTTCCCTGCGCTGTAATCATAAACGGCAACGTCCTCAAAGAACCGTGCGGCAACACGCCTATGCGTCTCGGAGTAGAGTACGCCGTTGAGAAAGATGCTCGTAGAGGCGCCTGTCGGCCGATGGGCAAGTTTGTGCATGACTGTGATTCTGTCGGGATACCTCACGGGCTACCGGGCATGAAAAAAAAAAATCAAAAAAAAAGGCGAGGACACCAAATTTAGCAGCGAGAACGGTTGCATCAGGGGGGAAAGGGGGAAAACAGGCCCAACTAACAAGTTTGAAGTCGGTCTTGATGCTCTTCAGGATGAGGCCGACGCCCTTGGGCCTCAAGATATCGAGCCACTGCTGGCGCTCCCCCTGCGGCGCGCGCGCAGCGAAAGACGTGATCCAGTTCACGCGCGCGGATTCAGCGTACCGGTTGTACATGACGTTATTCACGTGGCCTGCTTCGTGAGAAACGCGCACAAGTTGGAAATGTATGCGCCCTTACCCTGCCCCGATCAGTCCAAGCCATACAGAAAGGGGCGAAGAGCAAAAAAAGTCTCGACAACGTACCATGCTATCCTAGAACGCCCCCGGCCCTCAGTCAGTCTTTCTTCGGTAACCACAGACGCATCGTGCAACGAACGCACCATGTCGCCCCATGCCACGCCAAACTTGTCCAGGCCCCTCCATCTCTCCTCGGTGAGGAAGCCCTCCGTGCCGGCGGACAACTCGAGCCAGCGGCGATCCACGTGGTCTGATGTGCGTGCCAGCGTCTCGGCGTCCGCTTGGGCGTGGGCGTGGGCTCTCAGTGCGTCGATGCGCGTCTGCAGATCGGAGAGCCAGCGCGGGCTGAAGGCGGTGGGCGCGGCGCTCGAGCTGAGCTTTCGTGCTGGCGCCCGAGATGGATTGCTGAGGCGTCGGAGAGCATGCATCTTGCCTTGGGCAGAATTACAAACTTTGGCTGTAGATGAAATAAATAGCTGCAGTTGAAGTACCAGTCAGGACTGCTTACGTCACCGGCCAAGGGTAGTCCCGCACTTTCCTGCCCTCATTGCAGGTGGGTGGATGGGTGGGTCCTGCCTGGACTTGGAGAACATACAGAATCACCGTGACGATATCGGTCTTCGCGCACGGCACGGAAGAAAAAAAAAACACAACAGCCCCTGCGTCCTCGGGGAAATTTATTAATCAAGGCACCTTCGGCCGGTCAGCGGCCTGACCGCCTCCCTCATCGCATCCCCCAGCTCGACTCGCCCCTCAACCAGCTCCGTGCCGGCCTCCACCTCGCCCTGCATCACGTCCTGCATCATGACGCCCCCGGGCAAGAACGACAAGGTCATTTCCACCCACTCCCGCACTGCCTCCGGGCCAAACAACCGGGCGAAGAATGCATCAAGCTCCTTCTTCTCCACGGGCCTGATGGCCACCTGTCGGCCGAGCGCGTCCGACAGAGCGGCCTGCACGTCCAGTGGCGCGTACCATCTCGGCCCGTGCAGCTCCATCCTGTAAGGCCTGCCGCGCGAGGCGTCACGGTGCAACGCCTCGCGCGCAAGCGTCTCCCCGACGTCCAGGACAGATACCATCGGCAGCTTCCACCACAAGGGGGTGACGGTCGAGTGGAAGAAGGGCTCGTCGCCGCGCAGGGAGTCCAGCGCCACGGTCCAGTTCTCCATGAAGTATGCGCACCGGACGAATACCACCTCGGCTGCGTCCGTCGTTGCCAGCACCCTCTCTGCCATGTTGTTCGTCTTGATCTCGCCCTGTCATTTGCGCTCAGCGCTGCGGGCTATGCGAGCGGGATCGAAGTGCTTGTGGCGCGAGCGGAACTGGGACTAAGTCACTCACCACTCCTTGGCTGTGCTGCGCTCCCACGCTGCTTAGCAAAACTACCTTGTTCACCGTCCCGGCACTTTCGATCGCTCTCTTGACCTTCTCCGATCGCTTCTTCGACAGTGCCACCATGTCTCCCCCCTCGTACACGGGAGGGGTGATAGTGATGACTGCGTCGGAGCTCTCAAAGTTCAGCGACGACTCGTCGTCCACGTCGCCGTGCACTGCCGAGAAGCGCCCATTGGAAGTAAAGTCCGCTGGGGCCTTGTCTACTTGTCGGTAGACGGCCCGGACCCTTACGGCCTTGGCGTCGGCGAGAAGCGATCGGATGATGGATGCGCCCGTCTTGGTGCTTGCGGGGATGACTGTGACGAGCATGGCGAAATGTGGGATGTGGTGGGGTAATGAGGAAATAGGGAAAGCTGTCATATACGACGACGAGCTGACTGCGGCTGAGCGTGAGCTGGAGACATGACCGCCGCCCGGAATGCCGGTAATGGGTGGTCCATAGGATGATGACATGCTAGGCCACAGTGCTTGTTCCGTAGTGCTGACCCTCTCTCTCTCTTTTCCCCCCTTCTCGCGTTGTCATGATGCAGGCAGTCCTGGACTGCTCGGAGGTTAGACGTGGAGGAACAAAACTCTAATTCCATCTAGCCGTATTTTGACACGTCTTGACACGCTAACGTTAAAACATTTTCATAAGCTAGTCAAGTGTTCTTTCTGCACCCAGTGGTATCATTCTGCATTAAAGATAATCGAGCTAATAATAAAAGCTAAATTTTTTTTTTAATTTTTTAAAAAACTTTCCCCATTTGTTCACCACCCATCTAGTGCCATCTCCCCCATTCTTACTTCGTCGTCGTTGCCGCATTGGCAAAACTGGGTCGACGACTAGCCGAAGGCGTGCCGCGGGGAGTGCCTTTTGGCGTGACGCGACTTTCACCAAAGAATCGATGCTGTTGGCTGTATCGTCGTTGGTTGGGAGGTCGTTCTGATTCAGAAGCAACGGGGCCTGGTTGCGGTCGTATTAGTACGGTTGTTTGCTTCGTCTCCAACAGAAGATCAAAAGCTGGAGATAAAGTTTAGCTTACCTCGGCGTTCACCCGTGTCATAGGCGGCACTGCCACGGCGGCCATCTTGTTGCTGATCATGTCGGGCGTCGGCTAATCTCTGAGCAAATGGAGACCGCTTGCGTAGTTCGGGGCCTTTCCAGTAGATGACATAAACGGCAATGACGAGGACAAACGAAATGCAAAAGAGAATCGTGCTGGCGTATTCTAAATTCCTTCCGCTCGATGCGCCAATGTTCTCGAAGAAAGGTACGGCGGGCACGGTGAGCACACCAGCCAAAAAATCTCTCGCCCAGCCGTTACCACCAGTCGCTGAGGCAGAGTACGGGCCGTAAGCGCAAATCATGTAGTCGATTGTGGCCATGTAGATGGCATAGTTGGCGATACCGACAATGGCGACGAAAACCATAGACCCAATCCAGTGCAGTGGTGGCCCCTGGATCGTCCATGCAAACCCAATCAAACCAATCGGCAGGCATGGTGCTGTGTAGAGCAAGAACCAGAGACGAGACTCATACTGCGCTCTCTCATCGTTAGGCTTGGCAGTTCGTTCATTGATGTTGCGCCGAATAGCGGGAATGAAGAGAAGCCAGGCGATAACATATCCGATGCCGATGGCGATGAAAGCCAATCCAACTTGCACGGTGCTGAACCCCCACTTGCCGTTATATACCAGCGCAAAGGACTGGATAAACATGAAGATGAGAGCATCGGAGAAACCAGAGAGCAAGGACAAGACCAGGACGATGGGCTCGGTAAGAAACATTCGGAAGGGACGAACCCATGTCGATATAATTTCCTTTGCGGAAAATCGATCCCGGAAGGAAACCAGTTCATCAGGGCCCCAAACGTTCTGGCCTGTCTCCTTTCTGCGCCTCTTGGCGATGCGGTTCATCATGATGGTAGTTCGTGTTTCTGGAACGGTTAAAGCGTGGACGAGCTGGACGAATCCGCCAAGAATAAGTTGAATCCAGATTGACCATCTGCACAGAGCAATATCACATTAGCATCTCAAATTTCGCTGAACAAAAGGGGAGGTGTCACCAGGCTGGGGAAATATCACGTTACCTCCAGTCCAGATACTCCTCGGTGAAACCACCCACAATGGGTCCGAGGACGGAACCAGCAACCGAGGAGAAGACCACGTATGCGACGGCGTATTGTTGCGAATCCGCCTCCCACATGTCTGCTATCATTCCCAGTGTCACGGAGCCACCAGCCGAAGACAGTCCTCCCAAGGCACGTCCAACCATGACAGTAGCAAAGTTTGGTGCCAGAGCGACGGGCAACTGGAACACGTTGACAAGGAACAAGGAGAGCTGGAGGACTGGCCAGCGACCAAATTCCTCGGACCAAGGTGCCCACAACTCACAGCCAAATGCATAGAGAACGAGGAAGATCATGGCACCACAGCGAGCGGCCTGATGACTGATGTCAAACTCCTTTGTCATGCCGGGAATGCCGTTGGAGTATAACGAGGTGTTGAAGTTCATCGACACCTGAACCCAGAAAATGACGGTGAGAATGTACCATTTCTTCCATGTGGGGAAGTTGTACCCAAGGTCTTCATAGCAATCGTCCTCGGTAATTTCGTACCTATCGTAGGTGCCCAGCTTTTCCAGATTGGCGCCTGTGGGATTGGTATCGGTTGGAGAGGTGGCGTCATCCCCAGAACCTGCGGAACCAGGAACTCGAGCGTCATTGTTCAATTCACCAGACCCAGGCCCTTTGAGCTTGTCGTTGGCCAGATCAAGGCCCTTCTGGTCGATAACCTGCGCAGAGTTTTGGGAGAAATGAGTATGTGGCATGACGTCTTCTGGATATGAACCCTGCCAAGAGGCGAGTTCCTTTTGACGGTGGATGTGAGATGACAGCACAATAGTGCGGGGATGAGGATATGGGGAAGGAGGGAGGGAGGAACAAGGATGAAGTCCCAAGATATGACAACAGGGGCAGGAGAAGTTGGTTTTAAAGTGACCGAAAGGCCAGCGAGCGATTGATAATTTTAATAAGAATAAGCATTAAGCTCATACTTTGGAGCCAGCAATTGTGTAAAACTTTCTTGTATGGAAGGATTGGGAGGGTGGGAGGATGTGGCGGGGCCACTAAGATGGGCCGGATGGAGGTTCACAATAACCCAGTTTCCTGTTTTGCACTGGCATCTTTTTGAAACTTGACATTGTCTTGGTCTTGTCGTTCAGAGTCGGTCTGTGGGGTGAGGCGCTGATGGCCTGGGGATCTTCTGGATCGTCCGAGGTTGTCCGGGGTCGTCCGAGGTCGTCCGGGGTCGTCTTGGTTGGGCTTGATTTGTTACAATCGGTCGTAAGTAGCAACAGCACGCGCAACGGTTGCTTCCTTGCTTGCTTTAATTCTTTGCATCCTAGCATCCTCCATCAATGCACGAGAATTCTTCCATGAGGGTCTCCAAGACAACAAATCTCCAAGTACGGTCTTGTTTGCATTTCTGTGCCCAGGCATCTGAGACAGGTTTTCATCTGAGTGCCTAGAGCCTCGACTGGATTGCTTTCGTGCATGACCGTCGGCGAATCGAAAACTAAGTTCTCAATGTCTTTTGCGGGCAAAGCAAACAAACAAACATGGCGCTACTAGGCACTAACAGACTGACTGCAAGCGATGGCGTCGTTAAGATTTTGCCATCCAGTCGCTAATCATTTGCCCTTTCCTATATTGTGCGATAATGGGATTGTATGTTGCCTGACGAGAGAGTATGTTTCGGTCTTGTGGTGTATCCATCGTTGCCCTTCCGTCGCTTTACGTCCAAGGGTGATGCCGTCACGGGTGTGCTGTACATGGCCACGTCTTTTGCTGTCATCCGCTTGCTGTACGCTCTGCTCTGCTGTAGGTCGACGGCGCCTATGACATCGTTTCCCCGGATCGCGGCATTTAATGCTTGGACTAAGCAAGCAGGGGTCACTTGCGATCGGTCCCAGCCTTCCCCAGCCCTAGTTGTGCCACGGCGCCCAATTTGGCTTGGCATCTCTGGCCGGTCCAGCCATGCCATTGCCCATTCTCTCGGCTGCCATTTGCTTATTTGCTCATTTGCCCTGAGCGGCCAGAGGTCCCGGCGTCAAGCCATGCCTGTACCCTAGTTAGTACGGAGTAGTTGATTGAACTTTTTCCCTTTTTGCGCCGCGCAAAAGCTTGTCTCTGGTGTAGAGACGAGGGAGCTATCAATGACGCACTTGTCGCGCTGCCTTCTTGGATGTGCTTCTCAGCCACCACATGCAGGTTTATCCTTAACCATATGACGGAGCCCATCAGCGCATGGTACGTCGCGAGACGAAGTCGCGTCGCGTAACCGATCCAGACAGATTACACGTACTCGCATATATTAGTAATGTGTACAGTCTGTATGTTTCTTCCTTTCTCGACCACCAACCAGGTCTCGTGCCTCGTGCCGACATTTTCAAGGCGCTTTTCACGAGCGGAAATAGTGCTCAATTGTTCGGCGCCTGCGTGTTTGACCGAGAGGATACAGAGCCATGTGCTACATCAATGACGATCCCCCCCCAGACGCCTTCGCACTGAACCATTGGACAATTGCTGGGACCATCGCGGGTCGTCGGCAGAATGTCGTCATCAGACTCTGGAGAAGAGACCATACGCGATGACGCATGAACGTCGGAAGCGGGGGCGAAGAGGTAGCAATGTACTGTAGTATTGAGATTGGGTTTGAGAAATCTGAAAATCTGACCGTCCATGCGGTCAGTCCCGCTTGGGTGACTTCCGGGTTTCGTTTGCCCGCTGACTACTTCGTAGCTCGTGGCCCCCTCTTCAAGCCTCTTCAATGGGCAGGGATACAAGTGGCGTGCCTACCCTCGGGCAGATTCTCTCACACAGGAACGCCCTCGCCGTATTCGCAGGAGTAAAGAGAGGGCTCTTGGAAGAAACAAGTTTGCAGACTCGAAAAATGTCGTGTGAGCTTTGGCCAGCTGGCCGTGGCCCGTGCTTCCATGATACAATAAGGCCGACGACCCAATCAAAATGGTTACACGGAACAAAGTCTAGACCCACAATTGTATCGCAACGAAAGACCTCAATTGCCCCAATGCAAGCGATAAGACGGTCAGGACGACATCGTCCTCTTGACGCTGGCGGCAGTCAGAGGATGCTACCAGATGACACTCAGATACTTTGGTGTTCGAATAAGATCCAGAAGAGTGCAGCTAGGCTTTCCCAACTACCCAGGTATATGCAAATATGAGGTATAGGGTACATGGGACCCAGGCTACCTCTGGTGAGGGATGAATACCTTACCCGCCAGCGCGCCTGAGCGAGCACTGGCACTGATGCACTGAATTAACGACTTCTAGAAACAATGAATGAATTAATGCCGCTGGATAACTGGATACGACGACGCTCTCAATCATCGGAAGAATCATCATCCTATGACGTTGCGCGTTGTAGCTCAGATGTCTGCAGGGACCTCTGCATTAGATAATCAGTATCAGGTACAGCGGATCCAAAATCCTGGGCAGGAACGTGCGGAAAGTGCGGAAAGTGCGGAAAGAAGGGGAAAGAAGTAGTCGGTCGTGGACTGAGTGCAACAAAGTTATTAAAATATTGTTTCCTAAGAACTAATACAAAAAGTAAAGCACGTGCTGAACAGCTCGTGCTCGGACATGTCACTCCTCCTGAACATTAACCATTCCTACACCTTCATACCACATCTCTTCCTGAGCCGTCTCCACAGTTGGGCCAGAGGCAGACGACTTGAACCACCCGTCTCAACCACCGCCTCACGAGCGACCTCAGCCAGATCCGAAAATTACATCCCGAATACCGCCGATAAAGCTCTTTCCTGAATCTGAGATGCTGTGCATGGACCCGAATCAGAGATCCTAAGGTTTATACATATGAAGGAAGCCTGGTCATACAAACAAACACCATTTAGACATCCCAAGATGCATGTGAAATGGCGGCATCCCCCCTCCAGTTACCAAGCACCTTGCGAGATAAGTTTTGGCTTGCAACAAAGGGGTTATTCTCCTGGGAGACTTAAAAATCACTTCTAAACGGGTTTTAACAACTAATAGTGCTACCACTGCTTGTGCTTGCCAGGCCAAGGGAGCTCAACAGACAACTAATAATGTCGTTGCCACTGAGAAGTCCCTTGGTTAAGCACGTAAGCGTGGTGCCAACAGCGAACGGTCCCAGCGACGTCGTACAACTCCCAACGTTGTTAAGCAAGTTGGTACCTGTCAATCCCGCGAGATTTGTGCAAGCGGTTGGTAGCGCTGATATGCATGTGTTCTTGATATTGTTCGTGAGGCAGTTATAAATGGCGGGTCCCCCCCCCAATATATTTGTAAGACACAGTGCGAGTGAAGTGACGGAGGAGAGTGACCCAAGCGCTAACGTACAATCGGCGACGTCCAGGGTGAGTGTGAAGAGATTACTGTTGGCTAGTTTTGCGCAAGCTGTAGGAAGAGCTGAGGCACAGACCGACCGAGTAGGTACAGTAGAAGAGCATGCTGATGCAGGCCTTTGGCTGCTGGATATAGTAGTTGTTGGCCTATTACTGGTCGTCAACTGCGATATAGGCGCTGAGCTTGACGCTGGAGCCGCGCTAGAAGCAGGTGGCGAAGAACTAGAAGCTACTCCCGCGCTGGACGAAGGTCTAGATACGCTGGAAGTAGGCGCTGCACTTGACGGGGACCCAGAAGTCGGGCCAGACGATGCCGGAACTGACGATGCCGGACCTGACGACACGGGACCGGAACTGACAGGCTGTGAGCTTGAGTTTGGGCCCGACGATGCCGACCCAGAGCTCGAAGAAGGCCCTGAGGAAACAGATGCGGAAGAGCCAGGTCTAGAGCTGGATGCTAGGACAGCACTGGAACTAGATACGATAGAAACGAATCCCGAAGAAGTAGCAACGATGCTAGCTGTAGGACTTGAGGAAGTCGGACCAGAGCTCAATCCTGGACTAGCGTTGGATGCGGAAGAACCAGGCCTAGAGCTGGATGCTGGAATAGAGCTAGAAGGAGATACGATAGTAATAAATCCTGAGGAAGTAGCAATGAGACTAGATGTCGGACTTGAGGAAGTAGGCCCAGAGCTCAATCCTGGACTGGCGTTAGAAGCAGCATTCAAGGAAGAAAGGACGGTGCTGAATGCTAGACTGGAGCTGGAAGCTGGCGACGAGCTCGATGCTGGTGCTAGGCTAGATATAGATGCTGAGCTAGAGGCTGGTCCTGGTGACGAGCTAGAAGCTGGTACTGAACTCGAAGCTAGTGCTGAGCTAGAAGCTGGTCCTGAGCTGGATGCTGGTGCCGAGCTAGAAGCTGGTACTGAACTTGAAGGAGCTAAGCTAGAAGCTGGTGCCGAGCTGGATGCTGGTGCCGAGCTAGAGGCTGGTCCTGGTGACGAGCTGGAAGCTGGTACTGAACTCGAAGGTGCTGAGCTAGAAGCTAGTCCTGGTGACGAGCTAGAAGCTAGTACTGAGCTGGATGCTGGTGCCGAGCTAGAAGCTGGTGCCGAGCTGGATGCTGGTGCTGAGCTGGATGCTGGTGCCGAGCTAGAGCT
>JFZS01000377.1:0-22531 GCA_000709145.1 Balansia obtecta B249 | reverse complement strand
TCCCCCCCCCCCCCCCAATCAGAAAACACTGGTAGGAGCACCTCTTCAACGAGACATTAAAGCTAGGACCCTTGAGTGTATATATTATAAGCCTCCCTCTATTTCGTCTTAAAGTAAGGTGTATCAACTGGATCTATGCTGGCTATGACAGGTAGACCGGGCCCTACCGCGTACCACATCAATTCTTGGCAAGATTTCGATAACTGAAGCGCTTGTACGGAGGTGGTGAAGACGTCGGTTACATGCCCTTACGAAGCAGTTATTACTACAGCGCTCTTCTCAAGTCATCGCTGGCCGATCCCTATTACGTGCACGCCTAAGTAGCTAGCGGCTTGTGAGGCACTCTCAGTCCTCTAGCCTAGAATTACATACTGAACAGAGCAAAGCAACCGTGTCGTAAAAGGGCGAGAGTTTACGTCGTAGAAGGGCGAGAGTTTACGTCGTAGAAAGGCGAGAGTTATGGTCTGAATGCGTAAATCACGGCCTTCTATCAAGCTACTGTCTGCATAGGGCTACTACACTACGAAAAAGAAAAAAAAAAAAAAAAGCTCAGCCGCATACTAAACAAATCTTTAAAGTCATTTCAAGTCATTTCATTGCTCCGCACCTCTACACAAGACCCCTCTTGGCGTCCTTGGCGACCAGGCCCGTCAGACTCTTCTCCGGCCGCGGATAGTCAGGCCGTCCGCCCAGAACGTCCACCACGCTGCGCAGGGCAAGCCAGTGAGCCACTTTGGGCCGCCTGTTCGGCCAGTCGGTGGCCTGCTCCTCGAGCATCTTCATCGGGGTAAAGACGACCTCGGAGCCCTGGATGCCGATGACGCTGGTGCTGTTGGGGTCCTTCTTGACGCGGTTGTGAGCATTGCGGCCGAACTGTTCCAGATGCTGAATGCACTTGATGGCTAATCTGACGGCTCGGCATCTGTCCATGGGCGACGGAACGCCACCCTGCTGAACGTGACCCGGGATGCTCTCTCGGCTCTCGAAGCGATCATGGGCCTCGTCCCGGATGATGCTGGCGATGAGCTTCGCATCGTACACTTTGCTGGCCTTCTCGTTGACGAGGATCAGACGACCGGCACGCGACTGGCCCCTGTCCCGCTTGAAGACGTCTTTCAGGTGATTCACGTCCGCGTTGAGCATTTCCAGGCTGATGCCTTCTTCCGGGATGTACACGGCTGAAGCACCGACGCTCAAGCCACTGAGAGTAGCGACGTATCCGCAGCGGCCACCTTGCGTCTCAATAACAAACACACGGCGGCGAGTCGCAGACGCAGACTGTTTAATCTTGTCGCAGTAGTTGACAAGCTCGTTCAGACAGGTATCGGACCCTAGCGAGTACTCGGTGCCAGGGACGTTGTTGGAGATGGTGGCCGGCAGGAGGCAGATGGGAATGCAGAGCGAGGGATACTGATCTCTGGCCTTTCGCAGCTGCGACACGGAGTGAAAGGCCTCGAAGCCTCCGACAATGAATAGTGCATCAAACTCGTCCTGCTCGATCAAGTTTGCAATAAGCTCCATGCCAGACTCTTCCGGCAGCTCGCGGTTTGTCCCGATTTCAGAGCCACCCTTGCTGGCCCAGCTGTCCACTTCCAACCAGTCGAATGGTCGCACGGAACCAAGAGGCTTGTCGTCATGATGGCGAGCGAAGCCTGCGAATCCATTATGAATGGCAATAGGTTCGTGCCCTCTGCTGATGCAATAGGCAACCGCTGCCCGGACAGCCGCGTTCATACCGCCGGCTGGGGCACCAACGTTGATAAACCCAATCTTCATGCGCTATATGCATAGAATTAGCGGCCCGTGAGCAGCCTACGGAGGAGTCATGACATCTACTAACGCTCTTTTCTGGTAGCTTGTGGTCATCCACCAAGACATTTGTCGTCGTGAGGTAAGAGTTGTACTGATCAGCGAATTCAGCATCCCGCAGCGACATGGCCTTTTCGAAGTTTTTGCTTTCGACGGCCTTGGCCACTTCCTTGGTCTCTTGCACCGCCCTCATCAGGGGCTTCCGCACGATTTTGTTCTCGTTGATGGCGATGAAGCAAGTTTCTGTCTCGGGCGTGGCCTCCAGGACGGCCTTGACTGCTTCCACGCCTTGCAGGGTAGACAAGACTCGGTCGTATGCCACTGCTGTTCCTCCTCGCTGGACATGGCCCAAGGTCGTGATGCGCGTGTCCAGGCCGAGGCCACCTTCCGTCTTGTCAGAGAGAAGATGTCTGATCTCTTCAGAGCTGATCTTGCTGCCATCTTTGTCGCGTGCACCCTCCGCGACAATGACGATTGTCTTTCGTTTGCCTATTTGTCGATGTCTGTTGACGACCACAGACATGTCTTCTCTCCAGTCGTGCTCTTGAGGACGTTCTGGAATGAACACAAAGTCTGCACCAGTGGCCACGCCGGCCAGGAGCGCCAGCCACCCACAGTGTCGCCCCATGACCTCAATCACAAAAGCGCGCGAATGGGATGAGGCTGTCGCTTCGATGTAGTCGACCATTTCGCAAATTCGAGAAAGGGCAGAGTAGCAACCAATCGTGGCATCGGTGCCGGAAAGGTCATTGTCGATGGAGCCAACGATACCGACGATGTTGAGGTGCTTATAAGGAGCAATTTGGTCCTTGGACAGCTCACCATTGGCCACAAGCTCCTCCAGCAGAGACGGCCATTCGGAACGGAACTTGTCAGCACCAGTAAGAGAGCCATCTCCTCCGCAGATGATCAAGGCATCAATTCCGTTCAGCACCATGTTTTTTGCGGCCGTCAATCGCCCGGGTCGTTCGTAAAAAGCCATGCATCGGGCTGTACCGATCAAAGTGCCACCCTCGGACAACCAGCCTCGAACATGATGCCAATCCATCTTCTTGATGAAATCGCCACCGCGCACTAAGCCTTCGTATCCTTCGTAAACGGCGAATGCATCGCAGCCCATGTGGATCGCCATTCGCACAACAGCACGAACAACGCCGTTCATGCCCGGGGAGTCACCCCCAGAGGTCATGACAGCAACTTTCTTCTTGGGTGACATGGCTGAAGAACGAGCTCGCTGCGGTGACGGCAAGGTGGGGTGTCGTCGTTGACCAGGTACGCTTCGAAGGAAGAGTCCGCCAGAGATAGCTACGGATGATTCGGAAACGGCGCAAATAGGATGTTGAGGGATCGAGGAAAGTTGTAGGTATTGGCGTCGTAGGTGTTTAATGGGCAGAATCCATATGCGTACATAAATAAAGTAGGAGATGAACTGAAGGGGTGGCGAAGAGGAGAGAACAGAGGAGATGCCGGAGGAGTTGCGGTTGGTGGTGCTACAGTGGGTGGAAGCATAAGAGTCAGAGTCTGGTTCCCCCCACTAACCTTCCAGTTTTGGACCTGTCAGATTTGTCAATCTCCACTTTTCGACAAAACCTGCCTAGCTCGTAAAATAAGAAATTCTATATATAACAAGCGATATTATAGGAACTTTATTGCCGCCAGAATACAGACGAAAGAGCCCCCTCTCAGCAAAAAAAAAAAGCATTATAATTACATGTTTACCTTGGCTGGCCTGCATACGCGCTTCACTGTATCCTCCTTGCGTGTCTAGGTTGTACAGTTCTAACAGTATTGCGCCTGGCTGTGTTACGTAGCCAATATTATGCGATTTTATTGTAAATACATGTATTAAAAGTTCAGAGGTTATCGCGAAAACAAATGTAAAGGCATTTATTCTATAAGAAGTAGGAAAGCAAATTAAATGTTCAGACCATTTGCATCCTAGATGGAAAGGAAAACATAATAAGAGACAAAATGATTCACGTCCAAACAAGCCTCCGACAACAATGCCAGGGTGCTGAAGCGCCCCCAGTCACTCCAATTCCGCGACACCCGTATGTTTGACAAAATGCTGCAATGATGAGACCCTGTTAGCTGCAAGTACGTGAGACCAGAATGAGCAGCCACGTACTGTCACGGATTTTTTTCACTTCCCCCACAGCATTTTTGCCGCTCGTGATGCAATCAATGCATGCCTTGATATGTCCTTTGATCGAATTTGCTGGAAACGCATTTGGATTGGCTTTCATAAAACTTGATCGACCCGCGCCAGCTCTGCAATATTGAATTTGATTTCTTAGCGAGGTAATACCGGGACAGGCAGGGCATAGGAGAGTCATGGTAAGATCATACCTCAGAGCGGATTGCGCCCATTGGATTGCCAGTGTCATGCCGTCCATAAGCTCTTCTGGTGCCGGATCCTTCACAGAGTTCCAATTACACTTGGTATATCTTAATCGCGATGCTCCATGTTGCTGACACAAATTCTTGTAAGTCTTGTGAGCCTCTATAACTTCAGGAGGCCACGGTTTTAGTGTCTGGTATGTCTCGGTGTTGATTTTTGCCTCGAGGCCTTTGACAATATGAAATTGCAACTCGAGTTCACCGTTGACTTGTCTTGCCAATGAGACAACGGAATCCAGCAAGTTTATCATTGTCTTTGAGTCGAGCAGCGACGCTGTAGCTAGTGGTTTAATGGCCGCCATCTTGGGGGAATTGTTATCAACGTTTCTACTAGAGAGATAGTATAAACCTCACCTTATAAACTGGCAGCTTATAAAGAAATACAAAGCTAAGGATGAAAGGAACAAGAAGTAGCAGGTAAGAGAATAGACCATAATACTGGCCGACTCCTGGCCTTAAATATACCCACTGCCATTGTTTTCCTACATGTTTTTCTAATCTATGCTTAAGGGTGGCAGGCAAGGTTGTTGTTGCACGCGGTATGACTACTACAATTTCATGATGCTAGACAGAAGCACGGTTGATTTGCTGAGTGCATAGTCCACCTAATGTCCCATGCATCAGTCATCTGTCTGGCCGCAGGCAGGCCGAACAGCATCTTCTGCTAGTCTAGGACTGATAATTCTGTGACGCTCCAATCCTTTGCGATCAAAGCGGCCTTTGGCTGCCGCGCTATGGCAAAGTACGGTATTGACCACCCTCGACCGCCGCCGGCCTGTGCATACATAACCTAGTAACACGCAAACAATCGAAGAGGAAACGTCCGGAATAATGACGGAAGGAGCTGCTTGGCGAAATGATCTTGATCCAATAAGCACCGCCGGGCTGGGCCTAGCCCCATGGTTAAGGCTCCACCCCCCTTGCCGGCCCGGCTACTTGAACCTTGATGCCGGGTCTTAGCCTGATCGGACAGTTGGTTCAAGATGGCAGGCCAACGACATAGGTACCTAAGGTAGTGAGTGAGTGGAACGTCAAAGGAGTAGCAAAGGGATAGGCGGTAAGAAGTAGCTGACGCATCGCGGCCAAGAAAAAGCAGGTAGGGAGAGAGAGAGAGGCCTTCACTGTAGGAGCGAATTCGATTCAAGCTCTGAGGGTGCCACATCATGTGGGAGAGTGGTCCATGCCATCATTTTACCCAAATATTGCTATAATGAGATCACAGGCCTTTGGATAGATCAAATCTCACGCCGGGCCAGTCAAGCAGAGCATGGCGAGGTGCAAGCGGGGGTCTGGATAGCATCTTGAGACATGACGGCGCGACGTAGCATGGCCTGGGACATGCGGGACTTTTCCATATCTTTTTCCCGATTGGCTCGACGTATCCATAGACCATATTTAGGGATTCCACGTGGGTGCGCTCCAACATGTGTACATAAAACAACCTAGGGCACTCTGTGCCACCCACCTCTTCGTGAATCGAGAAGCGACGCAATCACCATCCTTTGCACTTGAAGGCCAGCTAGCAAATCAGCCGGTACCATTCTCACTGTTGGATCTCGGGGGCTGTGCAGTAGGTTGACAGATGCCAGGGACATGCCGCAAAGCATGCATGGATTTCCGATGTGGTTGAATTCCAAACAGATCACCCTTGCAAACGCTTTCTCGGTGCTCTGCAACCCCATCTTCTCCTGCTTGTCCCCTCGTCGCCCCTTGGTATTCTCTTTTGTTCGGAACTGTATTTCAAGCGCTGAGTTCAAAGGGAGAGGGGCGGGGGATACTTAAAGGTTACGTATGCTTTGCGTTCGTAGTCTTTGACCGACTGGTTGCCATTTCCGCGTCGCTGGCGGCTGACCACTTGACCACTTGCTGCATTCCGCCTTCATGTCGGTCGGAAGAAAATCTTTCCAGGATCCTGTAGAAAGTTCTAGAGCATGCAGGTTGCTGGGCACTGAAGCGGCTTCCACTGCTCATACCGTTGTTCCTAACGTAACCGCCGTGTGTACCATGACTCACAGGAAAAATAACAAAAAAACAAAACAAACAACATTGCTGCAATCTTTTACAGGTCACAGGGCCCTTGTATTTTGCTTGCCAGGGCTGTGCTGCACGCAAGCCCCTGACTGCTTACCCCCCCCCCCCCCCCTCCCCCCCCAACCACCACTGATGGTAGTTTTAGAGGCACGCGGATGGAGGTTTCTGCAGGTACAACGATGGAGGATTGATACCATCAGGCGAAAGGACTTCGAAGAACTCATTTTTCAGGATGCCAAAGTAGAGGTGCAGTTCTTGCTCTCCGGTCTGACCGGGCTGAGGCTTCATATGGATGCAAGCCACGAGGTGTGTAGGAGAAGCGCGAGGGTGAAAATTGCCAACGGACACGCCAGAGACGATGGAAACTTCTGATTCAGTCACTCGCAAAGGTGGCAATGAGGCTCAAGCTTCTAGTAGCACCTGAAAAAGCGGTCCTTGCATCCCCTTGGCTTCACGCTTTGGATTTGCCCTCCTGGCTTTACCCTCCGACCTTTGTTCCTGACTACAGGCACCCCTGTGGAGGAGGAGAGAGTCATTCATCTACCTACTGCACGAGGCCTGATGCCATTCTGACTTGTGCAACCCACCCTTTGCTCGTGGGAGAGACCGACTCTATCCTGCCTCAACTTACGCGCGAACCCAACCGGCAGTTCTCCCTTCGACGCATCCCTCCTTAAGAAAAGACTTGCAACAGGACAAGAGAAGCTGTGGGAGTAACGTGCTACATGCTCTGTTCTCCTATCCGACGCAGTTTACCCATCTCAGCATCAACCAGAGCATGTTTGGTCCCTGCCAAGTCCCGCCAGCAGTGAGATTGACCTCCTACTCAGCCACCGTGACGCAGTTGAAAACGTTGTACGAAAGCTTATACCAGAACGTGTTCAGTTAGAGCCCACCCCCAACGCCGAAATGAGCTGACCGTCGGGGCGCCTTGGCCACAATGGAATGCCAGGCAGCAGAACATCCAAGAGCGGCTAAACTGCACCCACGACTGTGAAATTCCTGCAAGAAATTTCAATAGCCATGAGTCCTATCGTGCCAGTCCATTGTCGGGCTCCGCTACGACCTTTCCTTTCGTCCTTTGCCAAATCAAGATCGATGAGCATGTCGTTGAAGTCGTTGGCATTCACCCGGTTCAGTGACGATAATGTGTTGTTGTCAAGGTCTTGTTATATACAAAAATCTTTACTGGCAGGTCTTGTTGCTCCCACAAGCAGGAGATAAGATGTCTCTTGTACTACTAAACACCATAGTAACGGTATTGTAAGGTATAAACTGACCTTATTTTTTTTGTAACTAATTATAGAAGAACAAGGCTCTCTAGACTAATTCAGCGTACAAGCTTGAATTATTAAGCAAAGCTGTGCTGAAGGCGCAGCGTTGCGCCAGAAGGTGCAAAAGCATGCTTTCCAGCTTTGCTTCTTTAATAAGAGGTCCAAGGTTCTGTGCTACTATAATTACTAGCTATATATTATTTAAGCTTATGTTTTAATTAGTCTAGAAGGCCTTATTTTGCTATAATTAGCTAGAAAATTGAAGGTAGTATATACCTCATAATGTAGTTGCTGTAGTGTTTAATAGTGCAAGAAGCAGCTTACTTCCTGTATTCTATAAGATCTACTAGCAGCAAGCAGCAAGACCTAATAGCAGCAAGACCTATTAACAACAACAACAAGACTAGCCAGCAGCAGGCAACAAGAACAACCAGCAGCAGGCAACAAGACCTATCAGCAGCAACCACTCACACAGCTTTGCGCCACCTATGGCAGGGTCTCTTCGCTGCCATCGGACCTAGTATATAGCTAGTAATTGTAGTGGCTTAGAACCTTGGACCTCTTTTTAAGGGAGTAAAGCTGATAGGCATGTTCTAGTACCTTCCGCTATAGTTTTGCTTAACCTTAATAGAAATAACTAGCAATTTCTAGTTGGTACCTCGCATGTACCAAGAAAGGCGTAGGTCCCGTGACCTGCCTGTTTCGTTCCTCCTTTCACTCACACCTTCTCAAGCCTAGGTGTGCGTACAACCCCGTGGCAGAAAACCCCGTGATCATGTGGGTGTCGCTTCTAAGCCTTGCGTTTTTTGGTTGCGCCTGGATTCGTGAGCGACGTCTCTGGTGTGGCAACATCATCGTTGGTGTGGCCAGGCTCGCCTTCTTCCTCTGGAGAAAATGAAACAGGATCCGCAACTGATGGAGTCAAATGATAACTCTGCAAGTCTTGTGACAGTGCAATTGGTGGCAATGACGGGTCCTTGTAATCCAATTCCAGTTGGTCGATAGCCGAGCATATCCTTGCGAAATGAGAGGGCATCCACAAATCGTATATGTTTTTTGTGAAACGATAGGCTGTCCATTTTTCCTTGCCATTCTCGGCGGTGAAGTTGAAGCTATGGATTGGATGACGGTAGAACTTTGTACTCTTGCCTTCAATTACAGCATAGTGGCCGTAGAGTTGTACAAATCTGTCGTCATGTGAGATTGAAAATGCTAAAATCTGTCTGTTGATCTCATCTTCGCGTTTGACGACACGGAAGAGCTCAGTAACACCCCGTACTGCTAAGGTCATGCTATGAGCATTCTGACGATCAGCTACATCTAGTGCGCTAGCGCCGCACCTAACCTCGCATGTTAAGAACGGGAAGTGCATATAGTACGTTGCCATAAAAAAGGATTGATCGCTACCAAGAAAGTCGCCAAGAAAAGGTGATAGTTTAGTCAGCTGGTCTTCGCTGAATGCCTTTCGTGCGAAACCCACAGAGTAGTCGGGTTGTGGACGGGTACCTGTTAGAGGAATTGAGTTATTCCAACCTTGATTGACACTCTCTACCAGTATATTGAGGTGCTTTGCACCGAGTGTAGCAAGGCTCTCGGCTGAAGGAACAAGAAGCCGCGAAATGTCTTGAATAACTCGGGGCTCATTCTTTCCAACAAGCTTTTGGCATGCGGTATCGAAAATATCATCCCGGAATAGAGAATCTGTTGGAACGGCCTGTTGCGTGTGGAGGAGGGTCGTAAGCAGAACTTGGCTGGAGCCCATAATACCGAGTTCAGACTTCTCCATGAAACTACCCTTCATCTGGAGGAGAATTCCATAACGGGCATCTCTGTATGGAGCGCTCTTTACTTCTCTTGGACGCTGATCGCTGGGAGTTGACGATGCGGCAGAGAACGATCTTTTGCTCAGAGACGAGACGGACCTTTTCCTTGCGAATATATGTGCCATCATTTTGGGTTCGAAGTATTGTCGTGGCCACTTCCCTTCTCTGACCCAAAATTGAATCGGATCAAACAATCCGCGGTTGTCCTGGCTATCTGCGGCATATTCTGGGTTCTTCTGCTCGAGGGGGTCTGAAGACGATCGACGCGGCCGCTTCTGAGCAGATTCTAGTTCTTGATCAAGATCGTTGATGGGTCGTTTCTCAGCGCGTTTGTTAGTCGTTTCGGGCTCCTATAGTAGTTAGTTTCTGGATCAATCTAAACTATATAAACTGAGAACGGCTGTACCTTCCTTGACGGTGAACGCGGCTGCGTACACTCAACGCGTTTCGGGGGTGCAGTCTGCGACGGTGCAGTCTGCGGCCATGCTGAGTTTTGAACGCCGCAACAATGATTACCTTTTCATCGTAAGTAGCTGCACTGCTAAGCGCCTTAGGCAATACCAACCAGGATCTGTTGGCGTTGACGATATGCGGCCCTCCGGGGCGGCCGACTGCGCTCGAGTTTCAGCCATAACGTGGACAACTCATCTGAGTGGTGATAAAGCAATCTTTCGTACAAGATGCCTGACCCAGCTGAAACTTGGGCAGTCAGGCCGGGGCCCAACCACTCCAGTTTGTATGAACGTGTTGCACGGTATATGGTATATAGGGGGTTCTATCCGAACATCTAGCGTGGCGTGCAACAGAACGTTATCGGTGCGCGGAAGGTGCTAAAGCGTGACTGCCAGTGCGGGCGTAGAAAAAGGAGTAAAGGAACCCTTACATAGGGACTGAAGGTGATGATGATGATTGTTGCATGGTATATAGGGGGGCCTAAACAGGCATCAACAGTGTGGCGTGGCCACGCCCGTTTTTTAGTGCAACAATGATGAAGCCAAAAGAAGAAGAAGAAGAAGAAGAAGAAGAAGAGAGTTTCTCCCTCACACCCGCTCCCACTATCGATTTGTTATCGATTAGTAGCCCACAGCACATGTGTTTGCCTACAAGACGCACAACCAGGAATGCAGGAAAGCAGGAGGTAGCACGGAGAGAGATATCCCCAACACCCAGTTTCTAGACGGATTTTAATACACAAAACGCCCATCATCTATTCTTCTTGTTCCTGAGGGCGCCGGCTCCACTGGCATTTCCTCGACTACAGCATCAGTTCTTGTAATCATGCTCTGGCGCGGCCAACCGATCGGCATATTGGACGTCCTTGTCTGGATGCCAAGACTTTCGTTCCGAATATGTATCACCTTCACGGTTGCAGTTCCGACTGCCTGGGTCTCCTCCACTAAACTTGAAGCTGAGCTATGCCCGCCGTTGGTTGGAACATTCCCGACAGCTTCATCGTTGATGGATTGGCTTCTGAGTTGGCTCGGCCCGCTGTTGCCAGAAGTAAGGATTGCTGCGGATATAGACCGCTGGAAGTCTATAAACTGCTGAGCGGCTGATTCTTCTGATCGCTCATCAACGAACATCCACCCGATGCCCGTCACCATAGCTATGAGAAATGTTGCTGTCAAGATTGCCGCTCCAGCTCGATCTCCTGCGGTGAGAGCCTTGTAGCTAGGTGGCTTCGGCTCATTTCTCCCGACATCGTTGCCACCTGATCCTGGATTGCCTTTGCTGGTGCCCCCCGTCTCAAAAGTTACTGGAGAGGGTCGATCTTTGATCATGCACGCAAGAGTCACCTCAATTGCAGCCATCTGTTGACCAACGCCAGTTGAGCCATCGTATTTGTCCTGGTTCCACTTCAAGCCGCACATGCGTTTGTTACTTCCACCGACACACTGCTTGGCAGCCGCCACGGCCGACGCTCGAAGGTAGGGCATCACAAAGTCATACGTGTGCGGCGCCCATTTCGTAATTGCGGCGAACCATCGGCTCACAAATGCCTTGAAGGACCTTTGGTCGAGGTTACAGAGATCAACAGGTTCACAAGCAATCTCGGTCATGATGTTTTTCTCGGGGCCAGTGAAAAACACCTTGCTCCCACGAAGTAAATTGTCCAGCCTCTCTTTCCAGACCAGGTTCCCAGTGTAGTTGTACATAGCTGCGGCACCAAGAATGAAGCCGCCGGCATTGTACGAAAACTGATAAGGAACGTGTTCCGTGCAATTAGCATCAATATGCCCGCCATCAATCACACGCCAGTACTGGTCGATATAGCCGACATCAACCATCCACTCCCAAGTTCTGTCCGCCCATTCTGCATATGAGTTGTTGCCGGTGTACAGTGCTAATCGTGCGCCAAGGGCGAAGAAACAAGCTTGCGCAATGGAATTTTTGTAGTCGTACCCTTGGTTCCACTTGAAGATCTGCCACCTTAGGCCACCATTGCAATGCTGCGTATCCCATCGAGCCGCTTGTGTATTGAAGACTGCCTGAGCAAGAGCCAGCCACTGCGGTTGGTTTTCCGGCGGATCGGGGAATTTGTATTCGGCGGCAGTCATGACTGCGAGTCCCCAGAAGCCTTGATCATCGTTGCCTTCTGTCAAAGTCTGATTATGAGGCATGTAGTCATGGTCATCGCCAACTTGAAACAGCAGGCCCTGTTCCACAATTTTATTGTATTGGTCATCGCCAGTGTAGTACCAGTAATCAATTAGTGATGCTAAAAAGGCGCCGGCTTCCCACCCTGAGACAATTAGTTAGACGAGGTAAGCAACTCAGCAATAGCTGGCCCGTGGCGGAATTGAATCATTGAGTTGGACGCACAATAGTATGGAGATGGCAGAAGACCTGGCGTGCCGCCTGGTTTGTCACCATCATAAAAAGCCATTAGATCCACAGTCATTTGCTTGGCGGTTGATACAACGGAGGCTGGAATAGAGAGGTCAGCATCAGACAATCTACCGGACAGGACACCGAGGGGGGGAAATCATATCCAGGCAAGACATACACGCTGAATAGGGATCCAAGTCATAGGCCGCAGCCAAAGAGTTCGTTAGAGTGAGCATTACTGTCAACAGCTGCCCGAAGCCCGCGCCATGTGCTAAGAGCGCCATTGTCGATCTTATCGAATCGTCGCAGCCACCTAGCCATACACATGAGCTATAAAGCGTTGATCACGAGCCACGCCAAAGTATAAATTGACCTCACACCTGCATAGAAGGATGTTACGAGAGGAACAACGGAATTTCGGCGAAAGGACAGGAACACCCTTCCAGACTCGGACGTCTAGTATGGTACCTTCAGCTCGATCTCATCTTTAGCGAAGGAGTTGGTCGGTAGGCGATGTGTGTTCCGAATCTAGAGTTTTACAATGAGCCTCTGATAAGAGCAGCGGAGAGTAACAGATGGATAAACTTCAATATTCGAGGTGACCATTGGAGAAATTCTCAGTCGACGCTTTTTCTAGGCCTCATGTGAGTGGTTTTTGTGACACCGGAGCTCACGATATTTGGCTTCTGCGTGTTTCGGGCAAACTTACTGAAGTGAAGTTCGAACAATGAGTCGTTCTTAATGTAACAAGAGGTGTGCGAGAGCTGGAGCGTATCAAGGCGACAGACGGTTGGGCAGAATAACTCTTGGACCAAGGCCTGGTTTTTAGGACTTCAGACGCATTCGAAGAATCATGATCCTATTGCCCATTTGACAAATTTCGCCTCGACTCGAGCGTCGAGAGAAGCAGGGTGGGGTGATTTTTCGATTTTTCAGACATGACGAGGAAAGCGAGACCCAGCATGCATGTATGCGTAGACTCGGTCCCGAGCCACCAATGAGTAATTGAACACATGTACTAGGGTACTTATTGCAGACGCAGATGTAGCCTTTGTACCTTGGTTCGATACCTGGACAGTTGTGTTTTCCGAGGATTCTAAGCAGGGCCTTGGTCATAGGTGCGGTGCCATCCTACCTAAAATAACACCTTGTACGCAAGTTGGTTCTCCTGCAACTCGAGCCGGCGTCAGGGCCGACAATTCCCCTACAGTGGCACGATGGAGGTCTCTTTCAGGCCCTTCAGGGGATGGTTGCGCGATAAGGCCCGCTGAAGGAACCCACTATTAAGGCTGCGCTTTGTGCTCAACAGGGCAAGACTCCACTTGCAGACCACTGATCGTGGTTGCCGGGCGCAACAGGCTGCTTCCTACATTACTGCCTCCATGCCTGACATATTGGAACAAGGTACCTGGAGGAGCGGGATAGATCCATTGTAAATTTTGTAATTTCAGTACTTCTCTGACGATTGAAGATAAATAGCTCGATCCCCATCTCCACGTATAAACCTGGCCATGCATACGCGGCGATTTTTTTCATTCTTCCCCGGATTTCATCTTGAGTTGTAATTCGATACTACCTAGGTACCTAGGAGGTAGGTATCCTAGGCACTCAAGCTCTGCTCCACACCTACGTCAGGCGCTGGATGTAAGTGGCTGGTCCATTCATTCACGTGATAGACTATTGTTTCGAGACCATGCCATGGACAAGTAGTGATTGTAGGAAAGCAGCAGTGCTGGCTGATAAAATTTGCTGAGAGCGACCTATGTGAGCGAGACGCTGCCAGGAGGCGCAGCCCGTAGTATCCCCGGAGACAAAGGATGCGAAAGAACGAGCGCATTCATCATCTTCTTACTCATAGTCGTGGCACCATTGGCACTTGAGGCAAGCTCAGACAGTGACGTGTATCAGCATGGCGAGCCGAACAAGTCACTCCAGCGTCACCCGTCACCTGGACTAGGCGGAGGAGCTACTTGTCGTCGACCCCTCGGAAAAAAAAGTGGATTCCGCCGCCTCCGTGCCAGTCGACTGCTTTCCCCCCCATGCACTATTTCCGCACTATCCCGCTTACGCACTACGCGGGCGCTTCGCCTCGCCAACCAGAACAGATCCTTGACTCATGGCGTTTGGGGTTCCGAGGAAGGGGGCTGGTGCCTTTGCCTTTGGCCTCCGCCAGGCTACGCAACGCAAGCTGTTCAACTCCGACGTCCCTTTTCCATCCGTTCCGTCCGCCGTCGACTATCCATCCATCCATCCATCCATCCATCCATCCATCCATCACTTCTCAATCTCCTCCCCATCGATCAAACCTCAGCGCCATCACCTCATCATAGCAGCAATATTCCGCTCACCGACGACCGTTGATCCGATTTACCGAACGTTCCCAAACGCACCCCATCAATTGTTCCTGATCCCGATCGGTCGCCAATCTCTACTCCAAAATGTCCCACCAAGGCCCCTATGACCCCCATCCCGCAGATGCCGGGCAACATGCTGCGCAACCCGGTGCCGATCGAGTCAAGAAGATTCAGGAGGTTCGTCAATTCCTTGGACCTTGCGGCAGTCATGAGCGAGTCTTGCCGCTGTATGCATTGTTTTGAAGTCTTCCGATCGATACGAATACACACAATACAGGCCAAGGGCCGTACTGTGTGATCCGTCAACATGCACCAAGCGGCAAAACAGTTCAATCAAGGTCCATGTTGCATGTGTCTGAACACAGCTAACATCTCTTGCGCATTTCAGGACATCAATGATACCGTGGGAATCCTGCGAGACAACATCAACAAAGCTAATGATCGTGGTCAACGCTTGGATGCCCTTCAGGACAAAACAGACAATCTGGCTGTCTCCGCCCAGGGCTTTCGCCGCGGCGCCAACAGAGTCCGAAAGCAGATGTGGTGGAAAGACATGAAGATGCGAATTTGCATCATTGTTGGAATCATCATCCTCCTGCTCATCATTATCATCCCCTCTGGTGAGTTTGCCTGACCCTTGTTGCATTGCCGTTAGCGTTTGAAGTAAAGGTCTAATTATTCCTCACAGTCGTTGCTACTCGCTCGTAGACTTGCGTCCGTTTCAGCTTAATATCAAGCTAAGACTATGACGACTATCTAATGCGACGATATGGAGCGCTGTCGAAGCCTTACTCAAAGATGGTTGCCGGCGTCCTAGATAATGACTTTGCTATCACGAGTATGTGTCTTCTGTGCGATGGAGTTGGCTCACCGTGAAAACGGGTCTCGGGAGCTTTTTGTTTATGTTAGTTATTTGCTTGGATGGGACTGGGATTCGTCAACCTGCACACGGCCAGGTGAATCACTACACCCTATGCAGGGAATGTAGGCTCCGTATGATCCGCCGCGTTACAGGCAGGCCAAGCAAAATGGGACCTGTGTATGATCGATTGTTAGGCGTTTATATAATCATGACAATGGTTCACGCAGTTGATGCTTCCTAGACTCAGGTCCTGAGAACACTCAGGTCGAGATGCGTACCATGCAAAGCTTCATTCACATGCTACCCACGCGGCCGAAAGTGAGGCGATGGCGTGGCAGCCGGCAGAGTGTCGAGTCACTTTCGAAATGGGCAGAATTGCATTCAAGCGTGTCGTTACACGTAGCATCTTGCGACAACTTGAAGAAAACGTCATGCTCAGGAAATAAAGATAGGATAATCGGGGCTATATTTATACACAAACATTGTCCTCGTATAATGTATTAATCCGACGAGGCCCCACCTCAATCGCCACCAGCCGACTCCTGCCAACTTCGTGAACAGCATCTAGTCAATCCGGATTGCTACCACACTGCTCGCCTGTCTCCCGCAATGCACGATGCCCTTCGGCCGGACGATGAGACGTACAAGCAATACTACGAAAAGGGATATCGTTTCTGGCAAGGGCTTTACCTAGATGCAGTCGCGACCATCGTTACACATAACGACCACCATAGACTTCGAGAATGCCTTTCCCCAGCATCCATGTTTCCCACCCCAGCTAGGGCTTGACTGCAACTCGTCTGCGATGCTATATGCCATTGGAACATCTACCTGGGACACAGCAAGAGGGGACTGCGATCTGGCCCCTTTACACATGAGGCATGTCTTCGAAGTTACGAAAACCTGTCCAACTGCCTTTTCGCAGCCGCCGCGAGAGGAATCAAGGTTGAACCAGGGTAGCGAAAAGGCTGACCACATGTTGATTCTCACCCTCGCCTGGGCCTATGTACTATCTGCGCGGTGGACAGAACTTGACCCCGGCGTATCAGCCATGGAGTATACAGACAGCGCAAGCGCATCCCAGTTCAGTGAAAGAGCCGCCGATGTCAGCAGCGGCGCGATCGTAGACCTTGGTGATGCCACGTATGATGCGGTGCGGTGGTGGGCGGCTGTGCTTGCTCCTGCATCAGGCTGGAATGCCTCCATTCGTCACGACGATAGGATTCTGAAGTCGCCATGGTCGGTGAACATAGGGCCTCCCTGGAACGTAAGATTACACTATAATGAAGATCCCGGGAGGCCGAACTCGACCTTGAGCGGACCAGCATCATATTCAACTGCAGTACACTACGTTTTAGACTATGTAAATCACCACGATGCTCAAGACGAGTGTCTCGCCGCTTTTGCAGCAGCACTCCTTTTACCCACCCGGCACCGCTTCTCGAAGCAAGTCCGTCTGCCGCTGACACCAGTTTTGCCTCAGCGGCGGTTGATAGCTCCCGTCAGAGAACGCTGCCCTCCCTGGGGAAGGAACATACTCCAGCTAGACAGGCTGCTCGCTCTCAGCTGCCGCGTACTTTGACACAGATACTTATGCGGCGATCTCCGAACCTAGGGTTTCTATGGCTGGGTGCTATAATCATGAGCGTTCAGCATCATGTTATGCAGTCGGCGCGCCTAGTTATGCTTCATCTTGATCTGAATTCTGCGGCATGGACGAACAGCTACATCTCGTTTATCCAGAGACCCGTGTTGGGCATAGATCCAAACACGGCGACTTTGCAGCGCTCGGACGAAGCCAAGTTGATGTTTCTATCCCAGGCCCGTACCAGCCCTCCTTTGGTCCCATTCGCGCCCTTTGGCACTACCTCTGTGAAAGATTGTGCTTTGGAAGTACAGATACATGCGTCTTGCCCTGCTCGTCATGGCTTAAGGTATGCAAGCTGGGCATGGGACGGCGGAGATACTGCTATGGTTATTCAGAACACTGTAAGTCCCCCTTGCTACCCTCAGCCAGACAACCTTGCTCCTGATAGCATTATGGTTCAGTACGATAAACTTGACCGAAGCAGAGATCTTTCAGGGTCAATGACGCTTAACATGTTTATGTGGCTTCGGGGTGAGGATGGGTATCCTGTTGCTGAACGAGCTATCCGGGAACATGAATGGATCAATGAGTCATGGAGCTCGGATGAAGAGAGTGTGCATCCTGAAGGTGATGGGAAATCAATTACAGAACGGCACCATGTTGGACCATGGCTATGTCGAAATATGACGACGCGATGTAATACAATTTGATGTTGTGAATTCAGTCGCTCGATGATGCCGAGAAGGATTCCCCCCTGGGGATACACCCCGTATCTCTTGTACCATGATGTAACTGGTGGAGACTTTACGCATTACCTTCAAGCAATGCGTCACAGTAAAATTGATGGTTACGACGAGGTCGATCGGTTAGGTCTTGTATTTTTGTGAAACTAGAAAATGCTTCAACTCTAATCTTGCTATGTCTTCGTGTGGGTTTACAACAATGGCCCTGGTTCTAGCCAGATCCTTCTATACAGGAGAATGCTGCGTCAATGATCTTGAATGAGCCCTATTTTTGTGTATTTTCAACTTGTGCATGATTGAAAGAGAGAAATGAGGAAGTGTTCTGGACCGATTGAAGAAAAGCTGGGGTACCTAACGGGGTTGATTTTTCCTCATCTCACTACATGATTTTGCAACACTGGCAAATGATGACCATTTCTAGCATTGTATACAGAATTTTAAGTCTAGCCCGCTCGTTAGACATGTAATCCGCATCGCAGGTATACTGCAGAGAATCCTCTTCGCCCAAGTAGCTAGCTCATCATGAAGTTCCTCTCATCAATTCTGACTGCTGCCGCTGCTGTTTCTGCTACGCATACTCTGAGCAGACTTTGTGTATGAAAGGCTAAGCAGGAATGACTCGGTAAGTTGTCGTCTTGCCAATTATCGCGAAGACGCGACTAATCCCAAGCAGTTGCTTCTCATAGTGGACCACCAGGTCGGTTTGTTTCACCTCGCGAGAGACTTTGACCCAGTTGTCTACCGCGACCAAATCATTGCCCATGCGGCGCTGGGGAAGGTCTTCAACCTGCCGGTCGTGATGACGACTTCAGCCCAAAATGGCATGTTGACTCGAGACTCTTTCTCATATCATGACATACTGATAAGTTGAACTAGGCCCGAACGGACCACTGCCAAAGGAGATCCTTGACATGTACCCAGCCGCACCTCCCATCAAGCGCCAAGGTGAAGTCAATGCATGGGACAACGAGAGTTTCCGGCAGGCTGTCAAGGCGGCTAACCGGACGCAAATTATCATTGCCGGGATCACCACTGACGCCTGCACAACTTTCCTGGCTCTTTCTCTCCGTCAGGCCGGCTTCTCGGTCTGGGCCAATGTTGAGGCTTCCGGGACGACGTCTGTTCTCGCTCGAGACGTATCCAACGACCAGATGGCTATGGCTGGTGTGCATACCGTCAGTCTGATCTCGATTGCCTGCGATCTCATGAGAGACTGGAGGGGTGTTCCTGGGGCAAAGGAGATGATTCCTTGGTTGGACAAGTACTTCCCTGCTTGGGGCTACCTGGCTCGGGCTCACCGTGCAGCTATTGAGAGCGGGACGGTCCTGCCCGGGGAGTAAAAGACCACAGAGTTATTCTGCACTACGTGGATAGCCATAGACTGGCTAACTAAGTTGTGGAGCAAAAAGATGTATTAATGAAATTGGGGTCGAGGTTGTCTTGAGCGCTGCGTGCACAGACGGCAAGGCAGTAGAGGCGAGGAAAGAAACTGACTAAGTACTCTTGGATAAGAAAAACAACTCAACGTGTTAGACGGATACCCATATTAGCCTACTGTGGCAAGGAGTTTTATTCCGTCCCATGAATCACGCGGAGTTGAAGCTTCACGGTTTGCCTGAGCGAGATGCCTGGCATTACGCCACGGAAAGCCACGCACAAGGTAGCTGTTGAGCTGAACTGAGCACTTGGATTTCGGTGAGTTGGGTGATTAAGCAAAGCCGTATCGCTGCCAGCTTCGCTTCTTTAATAAAATAATAAGGTCAGTATACCTTACAATGCCGTTACCATAATGTTTAGTAGTGCAAGAGGCAGCTAACTTCTTGCTTTTACTAGTAGCAAGACCTACTGGCAGTAACAAGACCTACCGGCAGCAACAGAACTAACCTTTGTATGTAGAAGCTTTGTACAACAAGACCTCTATTGGCAGCATTATAACTCACAAAGCTTTGCGCCACATATGGCAGGTTTTCTTTGCTGGCATCGGACATATTAGTAGCTAAGCAAGAGGCTAATTTGATTGCTAGCAGGACTTGGCAGGAACTAAACATACTCTAGTTAATGCTAAGATGCAAAATCTGCATTGAAAGAAAATAGCATAGATCAAGTTACTCGTACATCTTCTCTTGCCCAGTTGCGAGTCTTTTCTCAGCCCTAGAATTTGAAGAGGGTCCGAAAGATCAGAGGGCTGTAGCGTTGTCAGTCCATTTAACGCCAATTATAAGGTTCTTAGTTCTCTTAATATAAAGTACTATCGTTAATAAACTTCTTCAACGATAGTACGTTATAGTTAATTCGCTAATGATATTAGGGCAACTAAGAACTTTACGGTTAGCGTCGAATTGATCGGCATTTAACATAGGGCTGGACCCGGCCCGGCCCGGCCCGGCGGCCCTTATTGGATCACTTCGTGAAGCAGCACTACTATCCCGGGAGTTATCTCTTCTGCTAGGTATCACAGACAGCTAGGCAGAGCCGATAGGGTAGGCAATTGTATTGATGGCGCAATCATGAAGATAAGGGGCTGCGCGGGCGAAACCAACGTGATCACGTGGAGATCCACTGGTGAAGCCAAGTAGGGCCTACAGGCGAAGCGAGACCTCATATCTTCGCTCTACCGAGCTATTACAAGTTTGTGATCGTTTGAAATATTAACCTTATGATATACTAGCTACTAAAACCGTATCGTAGCTTCTTATAGTTATAGAGACTATCGAAATTATAAGAATATATTACTAGTAACATAAAGCGGCGCAACTAAGTTACACAGAGTGTTAAATTAATAACACTCTATGTATCTTACATGGGCCGCTTTATATTACTAATAATATATTCTTATAATTTCAATAATACCTATTACTATAGAAAGCTATAGTTCTAGTAGCTAGTATATTATAGGATTAATTTCTGCTTGCTGTGTCTTTAATCAATTAGTGATATGTCGCAACAAAGGTTACTATTAGCTCTCTATTAGGAGCGTCGATAACAATTCTCCCAAAATCGTAGCTATAAGATGAGACGCTATAGCGTTGCTATAAAGAAAGAGCAGATAAGGGGATAGACTTAAGTACTTTAGTGACTCCAGGCCTTAATACTCACTGCTATTGTTAGCTGGAGCAGGGCAGGCTTTCTATAGCAAAACGCCGTATTCAACACAGTAGTATGCAGTATAAGAAAAAGTAATGTCAACATCGATGATTTCCATCAATCCAGGTGGCCAAATGAGGATGTTTATATACCTCTATTACGTGTGGCCTGAGGTATCTATGGTGTTGTGGGCTAGGGGCACTAAGTGCTCCTAACCGCCTAGCCTAATGTGAAGTGGGGCACCTAATCTGCTGAGTGGAGCCCGAATCAGGCTGCGCCCTGTAGGGGCCTTCGGTGACGCCGAGCTGCCAAAAGGAGGTTGGCTTATATGTTTTTCTAATCTTGTTTAAGGGTGCAGTCAAGTTACTAAGCGAATAGTCTGCCTGATGTCCTATGCATCAGCCATCGTCTGGCTGCAGACAGGCCGAATAGATCTGTTACCTTCCAATCATTTGCGATCAAAGCGGCCTCTAGCTGCGGCGCTATGTAATACAGCTCGGCGGAGGCTACACCACAACTGAAGTTTTGAACGCGTCCTGACCAAAGCTGAGCTTTTAATCTGACCTATCCTAACTGTGTATGGGGTTAAGTGTAGAGACTGCTGAACCAATTATTTTATATATTCTACTACTTTTGCTGCTTTCTATACTACTACTATTAGACTATAATATAACTTAAAAAATTACAAAAAAATCTATAAAAAATATGAATATATTTGTTAGCTAAAGAATTTCTTAGTTAATCTTTCCAAGTATTTTAGCTATTCTTTTATGACAAGTAGATATTTAAAGTCCCTAGTTAAGACCCTAGATAATTTCCAAAGACTCTGGTCAAGGAGATCTAATTAAAGGAGCTTATTTACGCTACTAGACCCACATATAGCTCCACATTATGCTAGGTTAGGTTAGATTAAAGGCTGAGCTTAGCTCCTACGTCATCACGGGTTTTCGCCTACGAGGCCGCTTAGCTGCGAAGCCGGACGTACAACTAGGACTTAGGAGAAGCAAGTTTTAGTCAAAACAACTATCTAGCCGTAGGCGTGACATCTAATATCTATAGATTTAGCTGGGCGCAATACTCCCCTTGAGTGACTTTATACTGCTACTTGCAGGAGGGCTCTAGGCTAATTAGATAACAGATTCGTGTAATGTAGAGTAGAGATAGGATATACTTTAGTTTATAGTTAAGTTACATAGAAAAGATTAGTCTTTATTAGATGGTATATTTATCAACAATGCATTTTTCTCCCCAAATTCGTGTCAAGCACTGCATGAGGTAACCATGTTCAGTACCGTGTGCCTGGTCTAGATAGTATATTTATACACTGTATATCCATCTTAACAAAAGCAACCTACCTAGTATAGATGTACTAATTTTAGCTATGGTGGAGAAAGGTAGGACTTGTAGCCTTGTAAAATCTCTCAAGGGTTGTATTATAGGCGAGCAAGGAGGATCTAGTAAGGTGCGTACGCAGGCCGGCCAAGCTAAGCATGACCGTCTATCAGGATCACTGGGTGCGGTCGGCGTTTTAATCATTGCACACGTACTAGGTGCGAAGGCTTTTTGATAGTGATTAAATGCCAAGTACCTAACACGTGCTGTAGCTGTAGTGTACCCCATGTGTAACCAAGAAGCGGGTGGTGTTGACGTCTCTGTAAACCGCTCCTAACTCCCTCCCCCCTACCCCCCCCCCCCCCCTGGAGGCAGCACCGTGAAGAGCCTCTCTTTCTTTCC
>JFZS01000376.1:0-22585 GCA_000709145.1 Balansia obtecta B249 | reverse complement strand
CTGATTTTCCCACAGACGCATAATACTGAGAATAAAGCAGCCTGTTGACTAGCTATAGAACTGGCGTACCTGGCCGTACACCCAGACAACCAGGGTAAGGGAATGGCTACCATGTTGGTCGACAGTGGCATGAAAGTAGCTGCAGAACTGGGCTAGATATCTTCGTCACTGCATTCAAGGACTCTTTCGGTCTATACGACCGGCTCGGAATCCGTATGATACGGGAACTGGCTCAGGATAGCTCGGCATACGGAGGAAACGGTAACCGCATGGTTCGGTTTGTGTTGTATGAACCGAAGATCTAGAATCCACATTCATGGCTCAGAAACGGGCGGTCTCGACATGGCCAAGGATGAGAAAGCATTCAGGACGGAAAAGTTGCCAATTTATCGAACTGTGCTGCTTGTCTGGAGAAAATGTGTCGATGGTGCGCGTGGGTGTCACAGCCCATGTGATTCGCGATTTTCATGCTGCATTCTCATGCCGTTTCCATACAGAACTTCTGGAACTATTGGCCTTCCCTAACCGATGTTACAGTTTGCATCCTCTTGGGACATCAAGCGAGAACGAAAGTCAAATACGGAGCGTGGCACGGTTTATCAAACGCCCAACTCCACCCAGCCTAAGATATTAATATGACGCACAGGCTGGCATTTGCCCCAACTACGTAATGTCCGCGGACAACAACACGTTGTTTTTTTTTTTTTTTTTTTTTGCCGAATTGATGCACTCGTGTCTTACGTTGACTACGAGCTAATCCATGCAGGGGTGATAGAAGGCTTATCTCACAGAAGGCCACCGAGAGACCCTGCGCCCTCCCGAGAGGATCCCGACCAAATGGCCCGACCGGTCGACCCCGGATGTTCATGTCCGTTCAGGTCCGTTCAGGTCCGTCGAGGTCCGAGACTCCGGACTCCGGACTCCGGACTTTATCGAGTGCGAATCACCGAGCGAGCTTCCGTTCTTCTGGGCTACCTCCTGCCTCCATATCTCATGGTCGAACATCAGAGTCAGCCTCGGCCGAGAAAAAACGGCATTAATTCCGAGTGTTGTCTCTGACTCACACTCTGAACTTTCAGCTGGGTTTGTTTGCAGCTATAGTCCTTGGTCACCACCTGTCCGTGGGTCTTCGAAAGCAAGCAGAAAATGTCCGCGGAAACGGAGCAAACCCATCATCTTATTTTTTTCCCGAAGAGCAGAAACCTCACGAACCTCGAGAACAACCGATGACCCATGTTCCGCGGAACACGCCTGCTATTTTCAGCCTGTTTTTCTAATCTTCACTTTATCCAACGTCGCTACCATTGGGTATCGATGCTGCAGGGAATTCATGCATCGCCATGCGAACCACGTCGGCCCTGGAATTCCGCCAGGCTAGTAGCACCCTCTGACGTAAAAAGACCATGGCTATCACCGAGCCGACGAGAGAAGGAGCCCGCAACCAACTAATCCATATAGGTCAGCGCCATTCTCCAACCATCGGTTTATTCCCGAATACAGTGGGAAGCGTGAGGCGTCCACGGGGTGCATGCCGTCTCCCACCAGTATTACACATGCATACGATGTTGCCGGGAAGCGTTGGTGGAGGGACATCCCAGTCAATTAAGCAAAGCTGTCTAGGGATCCTTATCTTGCTGTAATTATTTAAACAGAAAATGGGGTCAGTACGTACCTTACGATGCCGTTGCTGCAGTCCTTCTATTAGCAGCAAGACCTGCCAGCAGCAGTAGAACTAACTTTTATACGTAGAGCCTTCATTCATCAAGACATAGCAGCAGCAACGAGACCTTTATTAACGGCATTACAACGCACACAGCGTTACGCCATCTATGGCAGGGTCTCCTCGCTTCCATCGGACATGTTAGGCAGCGCTAATGCGCGGACTCCAAGGACATGTGCCGCAGTCGCCCTCGCCGACTATGGTCTAAGTCCGAACATTGAACAGGCCATAGTACGTCCCCGTCAGCGTGCCCATCCGCGCGGCTTTCCAGATGGCCAGCGTTTTAAGTTCCTTGCCCCCAGGCCATGTCTCGCATTTAAGAAGGCTTCTCTTCTTAGCGCTTCCTTCCATCCTGTTGCGCGAGACAAGATCATACTAGATCCAAAGGGGAGGTGGATTTTGCACATTCTCGAGTGGAGGATTTTGATTCTCGTGAGAGCATCAACCAGAGTCGCGCACAGCCCAAAGTGGTGAAACACCTCTGCTGTCCACCATGGGCCTCACCCGCATCTTCTCCGTGCTGGCCTGCAAGCCGTACAGCCCAAAAGATCTCGACGGCAAGGAACCGTACCTCAACGCCAACGGCTACGTCGACTTTGCCGAGAACGACGTTGAGAACCCCCAGAACTGGCCTCTGGCCCGCCGCATATACACCACCTTCGTGGCCGTGCTGCTCGTCCTGAACGCGACGTTTGCGTCCAGCACCCCGAGCGGATGCATGCCCTCCATCATCAAGGAGTTTGGCGTCTCCAGGGAGGCCGCCGCGCTGGTCATCACCCTCTTCCTCCTGGGATACTGTGCCGGGCCGCTCTTGTTCGCCCCCTTGAGCGAGCTGTACGGCCGGCGATGGGTCTTCTACATCACCTTCGCGGGCTACATGGCCTTCCTCTTCCTGTGCGCGTTCGCCCCCAACTTCGGAAGCCTCCTCGTGGGACGGTTCATCTGCGGCACCCTCATCTCGGCGCCCCTGAGTAACTCTCCCGGCGTGCTGGCCGACATATGGAATACCTTGGAGCGGGCGCCCGCTTTGGCCGTCTTTGCAGTGTCGGTGTATGTCGGTCCTGCGATGGGCCCTGTCATCGCTGGTTTTCTACAGCTCAAGAAGGACTGGCAATGGGCGTTCTATGTGCTCCTGTGGCTGGGCGGCGCGACCTGCCTCATCATGCCGACGCTCCCCGAGACGCACGGCCCTACCATCTTGATGAACAGGGCGAAACGCATCCGCCAGGCCAAGATTCCGGGGTACGAGAACGTCAAGGCCCCTGCCGAGGCTCAAGACCGTTCCGCCAGCGTCGTCTTCAAGATCGCTCTCACGCGTCCGTGGATCATCTTATTCGATCCCATATCATTCTGTTGCGCCATCTACCTGGCGGTCGTGTACATGCTGCTGTACATGCTCTTCACAATCTACCCCATCGTCTTCCAGCAGCGCCGAGGCTGGAACGCCGGTGTGGGCGAGCTACCGCTGCTGGGAACAATCATCGGCGCCATAGCAGCCGGCTTCCTGATCCTGGAGGAAACGAGGAGGCGCAAGAACAAGATCCTGCGCGACGAGATCAAGGAAGAGGAAATCGTGCCAGAGGATCGTCTGCCACTCGCCATGTTCGGAGGCATCGGGTTCGCGGCATCCATGTTTTGGTTCGCATGGTCAGCCGAGTACAAGTAAGAACTTCTGTTTTTTTTTTTTTTGTTTCTTCTAAATCCAAAACACAGCGACACATCCCTCTTTTGCTCTCACATCACTTCTTCTCGCATTACACATATGCTGATTCACATCTTCGCAGCTCTGTCCACTGGATCGTTCCCACTATTGCCGGCGGCTTCCTCTCCACCTTCATGGTTCTCATCTTCGTGGCCTACGTCAACTACCTCATCGACGTCTACCTAATGTACGCCGCGTCCGCAATGGCTGCAAACACGATTGCCCGATCCGCCTGTGGCGCCGCAGCCCCCCTCTTCACCAGACAGATGTTCGACGCTCTCGGCGTCGGTGGTGGCGGCAGTCTCATTGCCGGCATCGGTACCGTTCTCGCCATCGCACCCTTTGTCTTTTACAAATACGGCAGACAAATCCGTATTCGCAGCCCATTTGCTCCCACTCCGGAGAAAAAACAAGCCCGGCTTGAGGACGAAGAGGCGAATCCTACGTTCACAATCCAGGCTCCTTCGGACCAAGTCAGCACCACGGAGGTGGATTCCATTCCTGGGGCAAGGACCGAAAAAGTTGATGAGCGAGATCAGTCAAATACGGGTGTCCTGTCGGCAAACAGTCACACAGACAACGACGACAAAGAAGAAAGACCATGAACATATTAGATGAGTGCCTCTGAGCCAATCCTGCCTCACGGCGCTCAATGATGATTTTTGAAAGGTGAATGCGCATGAAACTTGTATACAGCGGAAATTGACGGTTATTGTTCAAGAGATTATAATGGGTCATGGTCTTGAGCGGGATAAAATACGGTTATAATTTATTCTAGACTAAAAGATACGCCTAAGCATACACGCTATATCGAGTACCGAAAAAAAAAAGAAAAAAAAAAGACTGTTATCAAATCGCAACACCCGTGTCTCGCACGCAACGGCTTCATGCACGTTCTATCCTCGACTCGGTGGGGGCATTGCTGTCCTTGTCAGACTTCTCGAAATTGCTTTGAGAGGCATTACTTTGCCTGGGCACATGGGGTCCGTCTCGGTCCTTTCTTGTGACATATCCAGGAGGCACCCACTTGGAGCTCGTCCAAGCTTTCAGGCCTGGTTGGCCGTACATAAGATCAACGTTCTCCAAGCTCAGCATCCTGGATTCATACAGAAAGAACCAAACGAGGAGGGCAGCTGCCAGGTTTGTACCGAAAAAGACGAATCCAAATGCATATGAGATGCCATGTGTGGCGAGAGGTGTAAGAAATCCGATCAGGACTATCCAGAGAGTCAGCAATCAAAGCTTTGGTTTTAATTAGCAAGAAAATAGATGATCTAGCTGCATCAGATTTTGCTTACAGTTCCCAAGCCAATTACCTGCAGTGGCAATTGATGCCTGTTTAGATCGGGTACGCAGGGGAAAGGTTTCGCCAATGACAACCCAGGCCATGGGTCCCCAAGTTGCTGCAAAGGAAGCGATGAACATGCAGGCCGACACGATCATAATAGTTCCTGATGCTTTTCTTTCACTGGGTGGCATTGCCGTGCCAATTGCGGCGAAAACCAGCAGCCAAGCGGCTTGCCACAAGGCGCCAAGGAACAATGGCCACCGTCGTCCATACTTTTCCACTACATACAAACCACAGAAAGTCATGACAACATTGACAGCTCCCAGAATGAGCTGCGTAAGAATGGGGTCCTCTATACCCGCCGACTCGAAGATGGTAGCTCCGTAGTAGAAGAAGTAGTTGACGCCTGTCCATTGCTGCAAGAAGTGAACAGCAATCCCGAGCAAGGTACGATACAGTACTTTCGGAACGTCATGGTTTGGTTTAAAGCACTCTAGCCAAGTGCCAGTGCCGATTTGAAGTTCCTTTTCCAGGATTCTCTTCATCTCGCTAATGTCGTTTTCGACAAGACTGTTGTAAGGGTCATTCTTCATGCCGCGGAGACGAGCCATGGACATTCGAGCAGCTTCCCAGTTGCCCTGGGCAGCGAGCCATCTTGGTGATTCAGGAACGGTAAGTATTCCGATGCCGAGAGGCAAAGAAAATAAGATGCCAATACCGATGACGATTCTCCAGGAGGCGGTGGACGTGTCAATGTTCCGGACGCCATAATTTACGATGTTGGAGACCAAAATGCCTATGGTAATCATGAGCTGGTAAGACGCGACCACAGCACCACGGATCTGGCGGGGTGAAGATTCAGACTGAAACATAGGGACACCAACGGATAAGTTGCCAACTCCAAGACCAGCGATGAAACGGCCCATCATCACATGAACCCAACTTTTCATGGCCGTCATTTGGATGATATTACCAACGATATAAACGACCACTCCGAAGGACATACTCTTGCGGCGACCCTACCAGTCCGCGGTACTAAATCAAAGCGTTAAATCGAATACTTTTCGGCACCTCGGTATAGTAGAACCTGAAATGAAATGCAACACAAGCGATTTGTCGTGGGACAAATCGTCGGGTAATTACTCACTATGCACCAGATAAAGCCCCAATTAAACATCCGACGCTCATGAGAGAGACAAGTAAGGACTGAATGATCGGTACCCACGCGTCTTTTCCTTCCAACTTTGTCTGTGAGAATCTGCGGACAAAGTCTCGAAACAAAAGCATGCCCGAAATCTGGCCAGTATCGTATCCGAAGAGAAAGCCTCCGATAGAAGTCGTGGCGCCCAGTATGAGGGCCTCTACGCCACAGTCGGCGCCATTGACTTTGATAGATCTGCTCTGGGAAATCAACATTCGGAGTTGGAGAAAATGAGAGGATCATTGAGTGCTCCATAGCGTAGAGACAGGTTGTGCTTACTTTCTCCCAAGCATCGTGACACTCTTACACACAGGTGCTGGAGCACCTGGCACCGGAATGAGGAAATGGTAAATTGAGGTTCTGATTCACTGGATCCAACCCAGGACGTCGATACTGTGAAGAGCTGAAAACTAAAACTATATCTTGGACCACTGGGTGACAAGGTTGGTTTATTCAAGAATGGATCTGGGGCGCCAGCGCCAAGGCCAAGAGCAAAAAAGGGTGTTAATGAATGACGGGCCGTAAAAGAATGCTGGATTAAGCCATATAGCTAACGAGTCAAAAAAGGAGCAATGAGATACACGGTCAATGGATATAGTACAAGAATAAATGATGGGACTGTGTGCGAATGGGCGCTGTCAAGACGACGCGCTGGCAGCACACGTTGCACCACGCAAAAAGTAGCGCGGACCGTGGATGTACAAGGTTCAAGTTGCATCAGTCGACGTTGGGACGGAGGGGCGGATTACATGAAGCAGGTTGTTTTTTCTTGGCAGCCGTCATATGAAGGAAGGGAGTTGAAGACGGAAGGCGCGATTGATCCATCTGCGTGCGCCCCTTCACCTGCACCATCCTTTGCAGCTGTCAAGAAGTGCAGGCGACTGCGACCGAGCTGCCTACTGCATTAAGTCCAGTCTTATTATTGACTTGCATGGATCGTAACACCTCTGAAATGCGCGTCTTTGTCGGCCTGCCGTCACCGTGACAGAGATCGTGAGCACTTGTCTCTATCAAGCGATCCACTAAAAAGAAGCGAGTGAGGAGTGAGTGAGTGAGTGGCTTGCTGATTCTAGCCATCCACCGCCGCGACTTGTGCTCGATGGAAAAAAAAAAAACTTGCGGCCAATGTGGATCGAACACATGACCTTCAGATACCTCTGATGAGTGAAGTTTTGCTTCAGTCTGACGCTCTCCCAGCTGAGCTATGGCCGCAATGTTAGAAATTGCGACGTTATTGCCATATATACGTCCCACGCAGTGGCTTGCCCATTCACGTCCTGTATCCTTATCGACTTGGCTGGCCACGTCACTATCCCAACTGGAATTCACTACCCTGTGTCTGTCTCTATTTGATTTATTATTTCTTCCCTTTGTACTCTCCGAGGGGACGGTTTTACTGTTTACTTGAGAACGAATGTTCCCTTTGTAGACGCGCAGAAACAATGTCTTCCTGCTTGATTATAACGCGCATTGGTCCTAACGACGGCTTCTGACCACCTTCTTCCGCGTATTGCAAGAGAAACTGGCAGCTCTCCGAGCAAAACTGATCCATGAGCTTGGATTGCCCTCAGTCCCACACCCCCCCCCCTCCCCTGGCGAGGAACGCGGGGTAGATTGAGACGGGTAGGAGCGGCAATAGCCGGCTTTCGGCAACGTCGCCTGGCATACGTACGGGCAAGCAACCGACACTTTCCAGTCCAGAACCCGTCCTCCCCACGCGCAACCCCGTCTCTCTCATCCTGGAGAAGACGCTGGGCACGGAATCCTGTGATACCGCGATTGCCAGCGAAAAGAGGATAAGAGCAAAGCTGTCCCGTTTCATCCTCAAGGAATCGGGTGTCCGCAATGAGAGTCGTCACGGCGCGATTGGGCTCCCTCGTCCAGACCAGAGGATTCGCTTCCA
This sequence comes from Balansia obtecta B249, assembly GCA_000709145.1. NCBI lineage: Eukaryota > Fungi > Ascomycota > Sordariomycetes > Hypocreales > Clavicipitaceae > Balansia > Balansia obtecta. The sequence continues at coordinate 14,771 of JFZS01000376.1, read as the reverse complement.
CGGCTACGAGATGGGACAACTATGCCTTCGTGGGCCTAGGCCAAATGGTGAGCTCTGCCTTTTGTCGCACGGTGCCTACAACACGCGGTCTCTGTCAATCTGTCCACATGGCCGCTATCTAGTCTCCAAGATGGGGGAGGACTTGGAATATGAACGGCCATGGTCTTCAACAACCCGGCCGTCTGAGAAATCTCGCTCTGGCTGACGCGTGCCGGTGCAACAGGGCTACCAAATGGCCAAGAATCTCCAGTCGAAACTCAGGCCCACCGACAAGATGTCAATCTTCGACATCAACCCGGCGGCCATGACCAGCCTGGAGTCCGACATGAAGGCCACGACGAAAGGAGCAAAGGTCGAGCTCGCGCCTAGCGCGTGGGCAGCATCAAAGGACGCCGTGAGTCAGATCTCCCTCGCGCACGTCTACGCCGAGTTTGTCGCTGCGGATACGCATATACGTGTACATATCTCGAGCAAGAAAGCAAGGAGGTGGTGAATCAAACTTCGCCGGACTGATGCGTCGGTAGGACACCGTCATCACAGTACTGCCCGAGCCGCAACACGTCCAGAGCGTCTACGGGTCCATCCTGGCAGACACACAGGCGCAAAGGGACCGCGTCTTCATCGACTGCTCGACCATCGACCCCTCCACATCCCGCGCCGTGGCCAGGACAGTCTCGGAAGCCAGGCAGGGCACCTTCGTCGACGCCCCCATGTCCGGCGGCGTGGTGGGCGCCGCAGCCGGCACGCTGACCTTCATGCTCGGCGCGACGGAAGCCGTGCTCCCTCGCGTTGAGCCCACGCTGCTGCGCATGGGCAAGAAGGTCCTCCACTGCGGCGCCCAGGGCGCCGGCCTGTCGGCCAAGCTGGCCAACAACTACCTCCTGGCGCTGAGCAACATCGCGACGGCCGAGGCGATGAACCTCGGCATGAGATGGGGCCTGGACCCGAAGACGCTCGCCGGCGTCATCAACGTCAGCACGGGCCGCTGCTGGCCCAGCGAGGTGAACAACCCCGTCAGGGGCGTCGTCGACACGGCGCCCGCCGGCCGGGACTACAGCGGCGGCTTCGGCATCTCCCTGATGAAGAAGGACCTGCGGCTGGCCATGGTGGCGGCCACCGAGGCGGGCGCCAAGATGGCGCTGGCTGATGCTGCGTTCGGCGTGTACGAGGCGGCCGAGAAGCTGGACGAGTGTAAGGGCCGCGATTTCTCGGTTGTGTATAGGTACCTTGGTGGCAAGGAGTGAGTGAAATAGGCATGTATGTTTGGAATCAATCGAAGATGAATAGCGTACTTGTGCCGAGACATGTTGCTGGATGACCACCTGTGTAATTGCGTGAATGGGAGAAGCGTCATCGAGACGGCGACTTTGACATCGTAATGATCTGGTTTGCAATTCCTTCCACAACGGCGTGGGACACTATGTATTTGCCAATTCCGCTGCACTCACCATGCCTCTGCTCCATCATGACAACCTTGGCTTTACAGTCCCCCATAGGATGCGCAGCGCCTAAAAGTCTTGAAAATGCAGAGTTCCTATTCCTGCATTAGCCCTTTAAGAGGCCATCGCCCTCACTGCCTTCCTCTTCCTCTTCCTCTTCCTCTTCCTCCTCCTCGTCGTCGCTAGTCTCTTCCTCCCCGCTCTCCTCTTCAGTCTCCTCTTCCGTCTCCCCGCTATCGTCTTCTTCCTCCTGATTATCCTCCGCCAGCCAATCATCCAGCGTCTTCGTCCCCACGCCCTCGCTCAGTCCGTTGGCCTTGGCTGGGAGCGATCTTGAAGTGGCTGCCTGGTCTAGCATTTCACCTGCCGGCGATGCATTTCTCTCGCCACCGTACCTAGACGCTGCTGGGCCGTCATCTTGATCCCGTAAACGAGGTTCCGGCTCCTGAGCTGGCTCGACCCAATCTGGAAGCGACTCATAGCCCCTGAGCCCGTGGATTCCGCCGCCGCCGCCAAGGACCAGTGTCGATGAGCCAAGCAAGAAACCCTTTCTGGACTCAGACGGGCTCTGTGCTTGTGGAGCGGGTTTTGGCGCCAGGAGCATTAATGTCGCCAGCTGAGGCACGTCGAGCAAAGACTTGTACATCCTGGCCCTGTCTCGCAATTCATAAGACCTATCATATCGGACAAGGAGAAGAAGATAGTCCCACAGCCGGACGATAGGATGCGTCTCTGGTTCATGGGTCGCGTCTTCCTCAGCTTCAGCATTCTTTTGTGCCTCGCTTTTCCTGTTCAGGTGGTGAAGATATACCTTGGCTCCAAGGAGAAGAATTTGCCGCTTCGCAGCTTCAGACTCGCTGGAGAAATCTTTGAGCAGGATCCGCAAGACGTCTGGGGCAATATTGTCCTCGCCATTCATGCCTGAGAATTCTCCCACCAGCCAGATAATTGTCGCCCGGGCCTGGGGTTCCGACGCTGAGTCGAGATTCCTGGCCAGGCGGATTACTGTGCCCGCATGTCCCTCGACATCTTGTTGAATCAGGTGACGAATGACCGTCAAGGACTCGGCAGCCAATGTGCCGTCCAAGCTCGTGATTTGGCTCAAGAGCAGCTTGAGACACCGGGGTGCTGTCTTGACATCGGATTGTGCACAACGCCCAATCGCTCTTACTGCTTCCCGTACAAGCGCCTTGTCAGATCCTTGAGAAAAGTGTTCTAGCTCCTTTAGTATAAGACTCTTGACGTGGACCGGACTATGGGGGAAAATGATTGTCAAAACTTCCAGCTTTAACTCCCAAACCGGTGCGGCGTCGGTAGCTCTAACGAGGAAGTGGCTGGCGTATTTTACAAAATCGTTTGGTCTCATGAGACAGACGGACACGATATTGTACAAAGCCAGCTGTTGAATATCCTGTGCGCCGCGCAGGAGCGCTATCAACGGCCCAACAGCAAGCTTGACATACTCTGGCGTGCCGATCTCAACGTAGCATCTCGCCACAGCAACGACAACACCTGAGTTTCGGCTCTGCAGCAAAGGTTTGATGCTGTTGAGCAACAATAGCAAGTCGCCGCTGAGTGAAGTTCTCTGTGCTTGGCCTGCACAGGCTGAATCGGCATAAAAGCCGTCAGCTTTGACGTCTTGCCGTGGAGGCTGTGAGGCCGGCTGTGTAGCTCTTGGGAAGCATCTTCTTGCGTAGTAGGTCATGAGCCTCAGCATGGCCAGCTGACTCCACTCGTCCATGTCCACAATCTTTCGCACTAATGCTCTGTAGTGACGGTGAATTAGGTCGATTCGAGTAGGACATATCTCCAGAAAGGCCACGACAGCAGCTCCGGCCACATAGTACTGCTTGTCGCCGAGCAAAGTCGAAAGGTAGTCGATAAGCTGTGGTGACTGACTCGGATCGAGGCGGTAGCATTTCGGGATCGAGAGAGCGGCGGCCTTGCGCACATACGGACTCATATCGGCGACGCCTTTCTTGATGGCCAGCGACACAATCTGGCTGATGACGGGGACCCGGATTCCTGACATGGTTTTGAGTGCCAGCGCTCGAACCTGCGGGCTCGGGTCCGAGAGCGACTTCTGGATGGTGTTGATCGACAGTAGTGCCAGGTCGGGCTCTTGTTCGGCATGATGGATGAGGTAGATGTACACCAGCTTCTTGATCTCGAGGTTTGGAGAGGCCACGTTCTTGACGACGGAAGAAAAGAACGGCAGGGTCTTTTGGTTGCGATACATCATCTGCAGCGCCGTCAGCAAAATCAACTGCTGCGTCATCGGAAAACAGAACGTCCGCCTCACGCACTGAAATGACCCGTCGCAGCCCTTCGAGAACCTCTCTCTCGTTCCTACTGTCGAGGAGTTTCCGAATCTGGTTCCTGTCAAGAGGTCGGGAGCTTGAGCGAACGCCACGCGTAGCCTGGGCTGCGTCGAGGGTGAGCTCTCTCGCTGAGACAGGCACGTTAGGACCGGCACGCAGGACGCGCATAGCACGCTGGGCAGAAAGGAGACTTACCCGTCTCCATGAGACTCGAGATCCTTGCTATGGACTCCATGGCGGCACCGCAGGCCAAGCATCTGGTGGTTTGTGGTGCGACGGGTTGAGAAGGTGGTTGACATTTGGTGGAGCGGGAACTGACGACATGCACTGTGCAGCTCGCTCACCTTGACCACCTTGACCACCTGCAACCACCTGCAACCCCGCCAAGCTCGCTCCAAGTTCGAACCGATCGATCACCAACCGCCAAATCGAAACCCTCATCATCCCCACGACACGTATCAAGCAGCAAGCCTCTCACACCTCGGGGAAAGGCACAGGTACAACCGCGGCAGCACCACGACAGAAGGCGCCGGTGCCCTGCCACGACGAAGCATCACACTATGTTGTCATAATCGCTTCAAAAGAAATGAGCACATCCGACGAAGCACCACTGTGCTGTCATAATCCCTTCAAAAGAAAGAGCACATCTATCCGGTGGCACTACACGACGAAGAAACTGTGCAAGTAAAAAAACCAACAAAAAAAAATCCCGTAATTCACAACTACAAATCACCGCCGGGGCCCTACTCGCCATGAAGCTCGTATTTCATCACGGTCCGATCCAGTCCCACCACAACACGACACCTTGAACCAAGGCGCATACCACAGCAGACCACGACATCTCGCCTCGAATACAGCTCATTCACCATGTATCCAAGCCCCCCCACCGGCGCCCAGCAACCCATCATCCTCCCACCGCTGACTCCATCCGAACTCCTCCAGCACCTAACTTCCCACGCCACATACCCGACCACCATAATCATCAGCTGGCCCAGAGACCAGTTCCTCACCGCTCTCACCCAGGACATCGAGCAGCAACGGCCTCAAGAGGAAGCAGACGGCCCGTCGGTCCACCCTCTTCTCCGTGCCTCGCTCCTCCAGACCGCTATAGCGCGCCACCTCAACGTCGTCTTCACACCGACGGTGGCCCATCTCCGCGCATACCTCGCCACGATGAATCTTTCCGAGTCAAGAGTCGCCCCCCCGCCGGCAAAACAGCCGCGCATCACGCCCTCCCAGCTCCTGGTTTACGGATTCATTGAACTCCACCGTGATGGGATGGTCTGGTCTGCACAGGGACTCAGTTTCTCCGCCGCCGTGTTCGTTGAGAGCGCGTGGCGCAATGGCTTCCAGGCGGTCATTCTGGAGCCGAGGAGCACGCAGAATGGCAGCGAGGAACTCGAGCATTCACTGGCTGAGAAGGTGCCTGTGCTGAGAGGCACGCCTGTTAAGAATGACGGATCCTGGGGCGGGCCGATCGTTGAGATGGGTCATGTACTAGGTAGTTGGTTTGAAGTTGATGCCAACATGGACTCTTCTCGTGTCGATTCATGAAGTTGTGTCCAAAAGAATTTCTTGGAACCTCCCAGGTGTAACTGCGCTTGACATGATCTCGTAATACAAGACAAGGATAAGATATAAATTACCCCCCCCCCCCCAAAACGCCAGCCTTGGTGGTATCTCGTTAACTCGTCATACCCGCGCTGTCGTCATATATCCAAGTTTGATAGGTATAGAAGTTCACTTCTCAAACGATCCGTACAAAAGATCGTTATTGGCTGATCGCCTGCTCCATCTCCGTGATATACAACTTAATGTGCGATTCCATCTTGAGGTACTCATCATACGCGGCATGCACCTCGTTTTCGATATTCTCCTTCAAATCGAGCATCTGCTGCCTTGTCAGAAAAAAAAGTCTTTGCACAGAGGTTGCAATGTAGAGCTCCATCTCTTTTTCAGGATAAGAGTAAAACTTACCTTCTTCTCCGTCTGCTCGATTCTCACCCTCCGAATCTCCATCTCCTTGCCCTTCTCCGTGTGCTCCTCGGTCAGCTTACGGTGAATGGCCCGCAGCTCGTGCATCTTGTCCTTGGCCTCCTGCGCCTTCTGATTACTCTGCTCACGCAGCTTCTCCGTACGCTCCGCCCACTTGCTCAGTTGCCGTCTGAGCAACACCTCTGTCCGTTCCACCTCTCTCGCGTTGTTGCCCCTTTCCGACAGCGCATCACGCTGCTTAGCATTGCGCGTCAGCTCCTCCTCTTCCTTGGCCAGTTCGATGGCAATCTCGTCCAGAATCTTGATGCACGAAGCCACATCGGTCGACACCACGGCAAAGGAATCCGTCGAGGTTTGAAGAGCGCGCGCCCTGCGGTCCAGTGCATCGATATGCGCTTTGTCATTGTTCAGTATCTCCCTCAACTCGGTGAGATTATCCTGCAAAGCGGACGGGCTCTGGAGCATGTACGGCCGCAATTTATTGCTCTCCTGCTTCAGCGTCATCTTCTCCTGCGTCTTCTGCTCAAGCATGCTCGTCAGCTCGCCCTTCCTCTGCTTGGCGTCCTCCAGGCGTGTCGCGACTTTTTCTTGGTTGCGCCGCAGCTCGAGCAGTCTCTTCTTCAGCTCCTCGTTTCGCATCGTCTTCTCGCGCACCTGCGCCTCCATCGCCTTGCGATTGCGCTTCATGTCCACCAGCCGGTTTTCGTTCTCCTGGTTCTCCGCGTACAGGGTCTCGATCCTGTTCTTGGTGGATTCCGACCTGTTGTAGTATTCGTCGATGACGGTGGTTTGCGACTCGCGAAACCGAACAAAGTTGATCAGATAGCTGAAGATCTTGACCAGCCTCTCATACGTCGGCTTGTATAGGTCGTTGAACGTGAAGTCTGTGATGCCGCACTCGTAGAGCAGTCGGCGCAGCGAGACATAGAATCCCATCAGGTTACGCGTGTCTGCGGGGATCACGTCTGAAAACTCTCCGCACACATCCTCGGCGGCTGCGCGCATTGCAGGCTCGACTGTTTCTCGTGTCGCATTGAGCAGCAACGCGGCAAACCACTCGAATATTTGCTGGACATGGGCAGGATTGGGCTTCTGCAAGTCGGGGACGGTGAAGTGAATGCCAATATCGGTGATGCACCCAACGATCTCGCGGTCCGGGAGGCGCATGAAAGCATCGGCCTCGTCCTCTTTCTTTCGTGAGCGCGACTGTTGATTACTTGGTATAATGCTCATTCTGGAGTTGTACGCCATTGTGCTCGAGTTGTCGCTGTTTCCGCGAGCAGATGGGCTGATTGAGCGAGTGTTTGTTGCCGTGAGACTTTTGTCACTGTATTATTACCTGCGCGACGTTGTGGTTGGGCGCGTTGCTGCGGAAACGCGACTGCAGCCTGGGGTCCCGTTGGCACGTGACGCTAGTAAGTACTTCTTCTGCATGGAATATTATTTGCTCGATGGAGATATATATATATATATATATATATATTTCAGCCCCCAACGAAGGCTGCAATGACCTGTACTGTTGAGCAACCTGCCAAAACACGTCATTTTTGGCTTCGCTGTAACCCATATGACTGCTTTTCAGCCTGTAGTCTGTCTATTGTGCAGTGAGCGCCGTCTAATCAGAACATTCCCCGTGCACCATGATAACCTCATGGGTCGCCCGGCGGTACACAACATATACACCACAACCTCAAACAGCCATAAAACCACCTAATATCATGGCCCCCAAACCCCCAAACTCCTGTCCCCTAAGCAGCAAACTCCTTCAGCGCATCCAGCAAAGCACTATGGTGCGGCCCAACCATCTGGTCCGCCTTCGTCCCATTCCTAAAGAAAAGAAAGGTAGGCATAGCGCGTATTCCCAACGCCTGCGCCACACCAGGCAGCTCCTCGACATCAAACTTGATGAAATGGATCTTGTCCTTGAACAACGGGTCCTCCGAATGCCTACCACCAGAGTCGCAAAAGTGCCATTCATTAGCAGCCAGGAAGCACGAGCAACATGCCTCTCCTGTGACGTGCACCGCATAAAGAGGGATCAAGTGATTCCAGTTTGAACATACTTTTTGAGAATCGGTGCAATCGCTTGGCATGGCCCGCACCACGTAGCATAGCAGTCTACAAGCACTCGATCATTCTCGGCCACGGCCTTTTCAAACTCTTCAGCGCTGCGAGAATCAAAATAACCAGTACAGTTGATTGTCAGCAAGGCATTGCAATCAGGGTACAGACGCTCCTGCATGGGGATAACGTACGTCTCGACATGATGCACTATGCGTCTGGCTGGCGACGCGTGGAATGCCCTGCGAGCCACGAGTGGTTGCATGGAAGCGGTGCCATAGGTCCAACTAGCTAATGCTAGGGATCCCAGAGCACGAGTCGATCGTGTATTCATTGCCGGCGATGGTGCGCCAAGAAGATTGCAGACTGATCATTGATGTGAGCGGGTGACAAATGGCAATGGAGAGTAAAGGCTTGCCGGACAGGCTGTTCTCATTGGTCGAGCCATCATACCAGCTGACACTACGGAGTAATAAAAAATTAGAGCAAGACGAGGTGAGTCCAACGCTTGCGTTACATCCTCACGGATCATGAAAGAGTGCACGCCATATGGTTCACACAGCTCACATCAGCATCTGTTTAAAACATGTTTTCATTCAGCTACTCCAAAACTCAGGCATCAGCTGCCGCTAATCCTGATCATCGCATCAGGCTGAAGCGCACAAGTCCTGGCATCCAAGAATGAGAATTCAAGTCGCCTTGGCGTCTATCATATGGCTACAAACATAAGAGTATGGCCCTGTACAAAACAGCAAACTACAGTTTGCTAACCGCTGTTGGCTCGCCTCCATGCAACGCTTCGTTGAAGTGAAAAAGAACAAGATCGAAAGAAGCAAACCAAGAAAAAAAAAAAAAAGTCCTTGCGCCCTAGGGGTTCCCTGGTCATCCACCATTGGGTCCCCGAATTGATTACAACATGGGATAAGACGTCTCACGCCGGCTGCCAAGAATCAAAACTTTCGGCAGAGAATCCGAGCAAAACTCGCAGCGACGAGTGATGATGATGAAGCTAGAAGTTATTAGATCAGAGGTGAAATGGAGAAGCAAAAGATAAAGGAACGTCGTCGAGAAACAGTCCATGGGTATCTAGTATGAAGAAGTGCCTGAGTAGGTTCTCAGAGTACGGGAATAGCAAGACCTGGTGAGGTTTGAACCGCCAAGTCCGTCGAGTTTTGGGAGCAAAAACAAAATAAAAGCGGGTGTAGAATCTGGCGCGTCTTGCGGTAGTCATATTATCGATCATGTCAGGTCGACAGGTTCCCCTATGCCTCTTCCAGGCTTTGTCTTTTTTTTTTTCTAATTTTTTTTCTAATTTTTTTGGGGTGATTTTATGGTGCAGGTGTGATGGACTCAATATATGTGTGCGTATTTTTTTTTTCCTAGCATTGGGGTTCTCAATCGAATTACATCGACGGCCCTTGCTGGTTTTCGTTGTCATTAAAAGCTCATAGACAGTATTTGCTTAGTGCCTTTTTTTTTCTTTTTTTTTCTTATTTTGCTTTTTTGCTTTTTTCTTTTTTTTTTCTTTTTTTTTTTTTGGTTTTTGGCATCCCCTGCACCGGATTTTCCTAGGGCAATGTTCTTGGTGGTGGTTTTGTTTTGCTTCGTTTTTTGTTTATGTTCTTATGGTGGTGGTGTGGGGTGGGGAGAGGGGGAGGGGGGTGCTCGGACCATTGACATCGCGTAAACATAGGAAACGTTTGAGTATATTGAGTATTGGGGAACCTGTCAACCTCGTTCGATAACGCGCCAGATCAACGCTCATGAATGACCACTCGCTCTCCTTGTCTGTCTTGCATCTGCTGCTTTACATGCGGCTAGATGCTGTCGACATACGTGTATTTTGTGTGTTTTCCTCATCCTCAGAGTCGATGTTCAGCAAGCCTTGACGACTGCGCATCATTTCCCTGTCGTGGTGATGGTACTGGATTACCTCTGGTTTCGCGCCAACGCGGCCCCATTTGAGGTTCTCGTGGGTGATTGAATCTTCTTCTTCGTCACTACTCAGGCGGTCCTCAGCCGATGGCAAACCAGCAGCCACAGTGCTGGGGTCCCGGCCAGGAGCGAACTGCGACAGATATTCGTCGTCCGCAGCTTCATGTTGTTCTTGTGTAGAGTTGGTTGGAGAGTGTGAAGGATGAATTTTGTCGCGACGGTTGGCTCTTGCTAAACTGTCATGTTTGGCAGCTTGCAAGTTACCCATTCGTCCCGACAGCCAAGATCCTTCAGAATCGATCGACGCTAGTGACATAGACAAATGAGGCTCATGATTTGCAATGGCTCTAGGTCTCTCCATCGGTGTCGGAGAATCATCTCTCAAGGGAGGTGTTGGTCGGGATCCCACATTCGGAGACTTCTCGGCGAGTACGGCAAGAGGAGGCTCGGCCTCTGGGGATTGTACTCTGGAATCGGGGGGCGAGAGGGGAAATTCCGGGAGATCTTCTCGGAATCTCGACTTGGTTCTTTTCGGAATTACTGATGCAGGCTTGTTGACCAAAATATGTGATTGGTTGGGCGTGTCATCACTTTGCAATCGTGCAAACACCTCTGCCTGCGCGGTATTGTGCGAGTTCCCTCCGGCTTGCCACATCTCTTCCCGCGATGTGTTGGAAAAAGAAGACGGGCCAGAACATCTCTTGTTCTTGCTTCCCCATTTGAGCAAAGAGGTGAATGACAGACGGTTCGATGTCTTGCTACTGCCTTCAGAGTTTTTGCGACCAGATTCCTCCTCGATTAGTCGATCTTTGTCGGATTCCAAAGTCGATTTGGAATGTGACTTCTTAGAATGCAGGAGACCAGTAAGTTTGAAAGCGTCGGGCAAAGCGGAGATCGTCTCTGCAACCTCTGGACGTCCATTCTCTCGTTTTTCGAGCGGGGAATATTCATCATCCTTTGGTGATGTCTCTGGGCGATGAAAAGATGCCAAGGGTTCCGTGTGCCGCACTTCATACAGTTCTGTAGATGCATCAGGAATCAAGCTCGCATCTCGCCTCTTCGATGACGTGACAACGGTCGATGCAGGATCAATACCTAGGCCCACCAGTTCTCGTCCTAGGACGCCTCTTTCTAAGTTCTCAGGAGCTGGTGAGCCAGACTTCTTGGCCTCGAGTTCCTCCCTTCGATTCCGCTCAGCTCTGCGAGCTAGCCTCCTCTCCAATCTTTCTTGGTCTTGCAATTTTTTCCGCTCTCTTCGGCGATGATCTCTTTCCATCAACTCCCTCAAGTCTTTTGCATCGAGGTCGTCAGCAAGGTCGTTGATTCGTTTCCGCGAGTCGAAGGGATCCTCTTCGATAGGCTCTCGCTCGCCAAGTGGCTTTCTGTGGTGCTCAGCCGTCGCTGAGATGGCCGTGCGTGATAGGGTGGACCTGTTATTGGGGGCATATATCAATGTTGGACGTGGTGCTAACGAGTCGAGCGCCGAAAGCTTATAGGCGACAAAATCCGAATCAACTGACATTGCTGACCGCAGAGAGTCAGGGTATGGCAGGGAAGTTTGAGATGGCGGCTCATGATGATGCTCGAGACCTGCCGTCTTGGCTCGCTTGGTACTCTGTTTTGAGGCAGAGTGTCCATACGGATCCGCGACCGACCTCGAGGGCATGTAGGCACTACTCATGGCTTTGATCTCTGCCTCTCGGTCATGATCTTCTCGCCGCCTTTTACTGCTTTTCCTCCGCGTCGGGTGAAGGGTTGGCATGCGCTCCCATTCTGTCGTGGTATCTGGCGCTGCTTTGTGTCCTCGACCATTTCGATTATCCCGTGCAGTGTTGCGACGTGGTTTCTCGATTCGAATAGTATCATAACGTCCAGGAGAAAAGCTGTAGCTTCTCTGGCGACGTTGTAGCTTTGCTGGTTCAGTTCTAGCTTTCTTGGACGTACTACGAGCCAAGCCGATATCTATTTGGTTATTGAGCGGAGCAATCTCATTATCAGAGAGTGTGGCACCACTCCTAGAGCGTTTACGACCGCTCTTCCGCCGAAATGGCCAAAGGGCCATGGTGTCGCACTGTGGTCTTTATGACGTCTCTATTGGTGCGTCGCGCGCGAGTTAAAGATGTCGGATCTTGATGTGGTCGTACTTCTGAAGGGATGCGGTTATATAGACGAGTAGCATTGTGCTGATATTAAGTCTGTCTAGATCCAGGGATCATCAAGCAGCAGAAGAAACGAACCAGGCCACCCTGTGTGTCAGTTGCGGGAGAATTACAGATTCTTGAGACCCAATGTCTGCTCGGTCGTGGCGCGGGAAAGTCGGTTGAGGGTTTTGGCTCAGAAAGTAACGGGGACTTCCGACGTGATGCAGACGACAGCAGCGAAAAACGGTGCAAGAAACAAGACGAAGTATGAGGGAGGCGCAGGAGAGAGGAGCGGCGCGTCGGGGTCAGATGATGGCAAGAGAGCGTGCCTCAGCAATTAGCGTGGTATGCAGAATGGGGATAAAATTGGCACTGCGAGACTTGTGTGTGTGGCCGCGATGTGCTGCCGCGTCCCGCAGCGCAGTAGCGGTGCGTGGAGTCGTGTCGGTCAGGACGAAGGGAATGCATGCAGCCCAATGGGAACCCGCGAGAGTCGTATGCACAGGCGCCGTCGACGACAAGCGACTTTGACGGCTGGGCAGAGCGGTAAAGCGGTAAAGCGAAGCCAGTCAAAATGTCAGCGGGCCAAAACTGGGAAGACTTGGGATGTGAGTGAGTTGGGGGGTGGAATAGTCATAGAAACCGGTGGCTACATATGAGGTAGGCAGGGAAGCGGCTTGTAAGTTTCAAGACGAATGGGGTGAGTGAGGGCGAGGGCAGCGAGGGCAGTGTGAGAGGAGCGCGTGAGAGCGGAATGCTATAAAAATTGTGACCATTCCGCCGCCACCTTGCCCGCTGGATGAGTGTCAATGCCAGTTGCCAGTTGCCAGTTGCCAGTTGGGCGACGGGCCCAAGGCCCAAGGGCTCAAGGGCAGGACCCAGCACGAGCACTCGAGGCCTGCTTAGCCGTCTCGATACTTGTTACGGAGTACAGGATGTACCTACCTACCTGGTACCACCTGGTACCACCTGGTACCTACCTCCTACCTCCTACCTCCTAGGTGTGCTCTCGTGCGCCACCCTGATTCTTGGGCAGTGTTCAGTCATAATCACCAACTCTACAAAGTCCAAGGCCTTGTAACATATGTCAAGGCATTTCAAGTGGTCATTATTACCGACCTCTGACCAGAATATCGGGGTGGTGCGCGACGGTAGATTTGTGTACCCGTACCCGTACCCGTACCTTCTGGTTGAAGAGCCGGTGCAGAGTCCACAGAGGGGCCAACTTTGCTGCACGACAACTGGTCCCATATCATTGGTCCATTCGATACGATGTAGAGAGCACCCCGTACTTCAGTTAGGTTGGAAGTCCACTTGGGCCACGCAGCGGCCCCTCGACCAGTCACAAGGTTCGACAATGAAGGAGGCCCATCGCAAGTCATTCCATCAATAATGTTGCATCAGTCATTTGTAGACAGCGCATTTTCCCGGTGCAAAGGCCATTTGAGCACTGCTGCGACAATTTCGGCACAGAATTCTTCACGTGCATGGCATTCACTATGAAACTCTTAGCAAGAATCATCTGAGCGGTCGCTAATGGCACAGCGCGTGATTTGCGAAAAAAAAAAAAAAAAAAAAAAAAAAAAAAAAAAAAAAACCTGCTTTGTGGTTTCAGCAGTTGCAGAGGGCAAAGTGTTGGCATTCTGTGTGGAGGCGTACCAACGGATCAAAAAGAAAAGAAAAAGCCCTGACTCAATAGACGGGAAATTATGAGCGGACGCAAGCCGGCGCGATTTAACAATCGCGCCACGAGTCTTCCCCAGTTCAAGGCAGTGGGCCCGTGGCTGGCTTTACTCAAGATACTAATCTGTCGACAAAGTAACGAACCATGAGGAACGAGGAACGAGGACGTGCCGACCCGATTCGAGCAATTGTCAGAACCACTTACCTCCGCGCGCCAAAGCTGATTCCTGACAACGGCCACGGACTCTCAAGCATTTCCCCCGTACAAGACAGACCAAAAATTTATCTACACGCTCGTCGCAGTACTTTGGTAAAGGCCGCGGTAATAATTTAAGGCTGTCTTGTGATTGATGACGATCAGAAAATTGGCCTCCAGGATCAGGGTTGGCGCGCGATGGTACGTGCAACAGAGTAAGAGCAAGAGGTAGGAGATATGTACCTACCTGGTAGGTAGGTACGACCCAAACGCAACTTGACCAACCCTGCCCCGGCCTGTGTGCGCGCCATTCCAGATCCTGATGGCGTGGTGGGTGGCCCTTTCCTACTTGGGCGCTTCGGTGCTCTGCGTGAAATATAAGTCTTGGAAGTTCTTCGCTCTACTTCTGCTCTAATGCTCTCAGCTATGCACCAGTGCTTTTTGCGGGAAGCGTGTCATGGAGCCCTGCAACTAATTAGCGGGATCGGACTCGGAGAGGACAGGGGTTGATGAAGCCGAACGGTCGGTCAGCATTTCTCGGAGCAACTTTCTAGCTGTCGTCCCTATTTCGTGAAGGTGCTAACGTGGATAAGAGATATCTTGTAGCGCGTCTCCGGAAATGGCATTGCCAAAAATTACCATGACAGAATGACTACCCAAAAGCGTCGGCCCGCCTGAAACTCGAGGGTTAAGGTGAAAGGGCCACGCTAGCAACGCATCATCACAAGAGTAAGCATCTCGCCATATATGTTCTATTTGAGCACATGATTGACTAAAAAGCTTTATCGATCGAGGTCTTCATCGACCAGTGGCTCTACGGAGCTAGAGCTGGACTATACCATTTTGCAACACGGTCAGCTACAAAGACGGACATATATTAACTTAGCCGGGCCTTGACCGATACCTCGGCAGGGACTTATGGACTCTAGCCATTGACTATAAGCTCTGCTGTGTTTTCTTTCTTCTCTTTGCATTTTTATCCCTCTTTCCCCGCCCCCCC
>JFZS01000375.1:0-22655 GCA_000709145.1 Balansia obtecta B249 | reverse complement strand
TAAAGTATTTTTTAGTATATAAAACCTTTTAATAAACTTTAAATATTTTATTTAAAAAAAAGTAGTAATAAACTTAAAGCTATATAAAGAATCTTTAAAGTATTTTTAAAGTTCCTTTAAATAGTTTTAAGTTTTTAAGCTTAATAATTTTACTAAAGTCTTTTAGTTATTAGTTTTACTATTAAAAAGTAATAACTAGCTATTAAAAGGCTATAATTTTATTTATTATTACTTAATTATTCTTATTAGTTAATATATTAGTAGGATTTTAAAGAGCTATTTTAATAATATTAAGTTATTACTTAAAGTAATATAGTATAGTTTTAAATAAAAGTCTTTAATATATAATAATTAAAGTTAGTTTATATAAGTAAAACTATAAAGTAGTTTAAGCTAAGCAATATAATACTAAGTTATAATTATAATTATAACTAATAATTCTATTAAAGACTAGCTAAAAAAATAGTTTTAAGGAATAAAGTCTTTTATAGTTAAGTACTTACTAATAATAGTAGTAATTAGTAGTGTTACTTACTTCTATTAAGTAGTAATTGCCTCTTCTGCTTACTAGTAGAGTAGTGAGCAGCGATGTGATTGGTTGATCGGTCTTCTTCGGACCGATGTTCTGCCGGGCCGCTGGTTGGGCCGTAACAGCGTGGGGTACGGAGATGGCCCCATCGTGTTGCGTGTTCTGGCAAGAAATTGCTGCTAGTAAGTGAAGCTGAGCTCAAGAACAGAATCTCGACCCCTCGACATGTTCTGTACGCTTTACCGACGAAAGCAGCTGTCGGGCGTCGAGCGTCGAGCATCTCTGTTGATTTACTGGTAGTAGTCGGCCCTTCTGAACTGCTGGCTGTCTTGGCTTGCGAGTCGTAAAGTTCATCCGCTTCCATGTTGAATTCCAGGCGGTGTTCTTTTCCTTTGTCGACGATAAGATATAAATATCAGCATGTATAATTGGTTAAGCTTGTGTCTGGAATCTGGCCAGGATCAGGAGCAACGGTTGAAAGGGGGTAGCCCCCTTGACGGGAGGGTGGAAATGTATCTTGTACTATAGGCAACACGTAAGCGATGAGCCATTTGATAAGCATTGGCTGATCTGGGAGAGAGGTGTTCGGAACTTAATTCAGCGTAGCATCGTCCCGTGTTAAGGCCAAGAATGGAGTATGGAGTTGTCTTGGCTCTAACCTGAAACCGAGAAAGACTCGAGCTCGATTCGATGCTGGATGGATCGACAGGGTGGAGCAGGTCCCGCGTCAGCCATCCCAGGGAGAGGAAAACGCTGTGCACAGAAGCGCTGTTGGTGCTCGCGACTCGCTGGCGGCGCTCAGGGTTAAAGTGCGACGGCGACGGCGACGGCGATGGCGATGGCGATGGCGATGGCGATGGCGATGGCGATGGCGATGGCGATGGCGGCGACGGCCACTGCCACTGCCACTGCCACTGTCACTGCCTAACACTGCTACGGTTGCTACAGTGGGTCGTGTACAGCTACTGCTGCCCTCCTTCCTGCGGTCAGCGACTGACTAATAACCTGCTGTCTGACCGACCGGCTAGCCTATGATATCAAGTTCCTATCCCCACCCCCGAGCCACCCCCGAGCCACCCAGCCCCATGGCGTCGGCACCAGTTGGCACATCGGACGTCTCGGCGGCTTCTTCCATATGGAACAAACATGGAGGTGGACACTGGCCGTCAGTCATCAATCAATTACGCCAACTAGACCAGACCTTTAGAGTGTTGCCCTGCCAGCTTTCTTCTATACTTGTTCCTTTCTGTTCTTCTGCAACCTTCCAACCTTTCATCCTTCCATCCTTCCATCCTTCCCCTCATCGTCCGTCATCGTCCGTCATCGTCCGTCATCCCATCTTCGCTTCTTGACCAGGGATCGAGCCTGTCATGGCAAGAGGAGCTTAAATCTCGCTTGTTGGGCGTGCCTTGCCATTATCTATTTCGCTACCGAACTGCCTCGTGTTTCTCTGTGCTACGGCATTCGGCACTGTCGGAGAGGGCACTCGTCGTCATCCCCCTGTTCGCTGCTAACTGCCACCGTTGACAGGGGACTAAGACGACACGCATCCGTGCCAACGCCAGCATCCAGTCAAGAGTCAACGGTTTTTTACTTTTTTTTCTAACGACGCAAAAGAAAAGACACAAAGAAAAAGAAGAGGACAACAGAGGGATACTTCAAAGTGGGGTTGCTGGACTGCCCTCTTCCCTTCTTTCATCATCTTTTGTTCTCAGTGTATGATATTTCAACTCGCTTCCCCCTTCCCTTCCTCCCTTCCCCACCTCTGCTCTGCTCCATCTCTTTTGGCGTGCGGGTCTACCATGATGAGCCTTGCTGAATCGCCCAATCTGAGGAGGGGAGAGTGTGCTCCGAGGAGAGGTGACATCGCCGACAGGAGCAGCTTCGACGACTCTACGCCGAGGGCTTTCGATGAGACCGCATTTAACGCTGCCATGGAAAGCCAGAAGAGCAGCAAGAACAAGAAGCGGTCCCTCTTTGGGTTCGGCAAGAAGAAGGAGGACGGCAAGTTGAAGTCGCAGCCCGGTGCCAACGACACGCCGTCCCTCGCATCACAAGCTTCCAAGGAATCTTCAACAGCTTCGAGAACAACCAAGTCACCCACGCCGGCACACACTGGCGAGCATGCAGCATTTGTGCACCCTTCCTCGCCGACTCGGGCTCTTTCCAGCTCACCAAGAGTGTCCTCGCCCGCCGGCTCCCAGATTTTTGAGAGAGATGTGCAGGACAGCACCATACTGAAGCCTAGCTCCCCGGCAATACCCACGCACATCCAGACCGAAAACTACATCCCTCCCGTGCTCGACGATGCCTCGGAGGCCATCACCAACGAGAAGTTGGATCCCGACGCTGTGGAAATCGTCACACACACGTCGCACCAGCCTGCTTCGGTTACCGTCACAGGAGCGTCTGGGGGATCTGCGTCACCCTATGACCAGATGTCGTCGGAATGGGCCGCCGAATTGGCTTCTTTTGCTGACCGCGTTGGTCTCCCTCCAGACAGCGCGTCCAAACAAGGTTCCCTCGACTCCGCCGATGTACGACGCTTGTCATTCATATCATTTGCAGATGTAGTACAAGCCGAGCACAGCACTCAAGTCCGTACAGTAGGATCCAGGGACAGTATGCACATGGCAGGGCTTACTTCTCTTTCTTCGGCTGCCGTGAACCGATCCCCATCACCAATCCGCTCGCCAGTGTCTAGCCCGGGTCAGACAACGAGCCCACCAACAACAAGCCATCCTGGTAGCATGAAGGGGGCTGAGACGAGCCCGCCACTCAAGCCTTTAGGCAGCCCCAAGCCTGGGCAGAACCTGGCGACACCAGGTGGTGATCTCAACATCGAGACGATGCGGCAGGCTCTGAGAAGAACTGGCAGTACCGACTTGAGCAACTTCAGAGGCAATCCCGCTAGTCCGGTTGAGGGACCTGGGTCTCGCTAGTACCTCAGCGCCGGCATATGCGTGACCCGAACGTTTAGGCTGGGTGGAAGCTCAAATTCTCCTTTGGCGTGTGATGACTTTACGCATAAAGGTGTGCTCTCCGAAAGGGGGCAATGGGAACTCGTACTCCATTTTTACCTTGGGGTCACTCTTTAGCTTCTCCCTTGTTTCTCTTTATATTTCATCCAACTGGAGCATGCTATCAGAGTGGGCAGTTCTAGGATATCTCTGGGCAATGGGGAGTTGGAATAAGCCGTTTTGTTCTGTTGGCGTCGAAGCGAGCTGAAGATGTCATAGGCACTCTGCATAAAAAGAATCTTTTACGTGCTTTCTATTCCATATTGAAGGTCTTGGGAGCTGGGGGAACCAGATGGGAGAATAGGAAGAGTCAATATCAAGATGCGCCGGGGTCGCGTTTCTGTGCTGCATCCTTGTGTGCCTCTCATTGCAGCATTGAGTGGGTCTAAGATTGTACATATGAAGGATGACCAAGATCTCATCGTCTGCTTGAGAGTCAGCCGCGTGGTTGAGTGTCTAAATGTGCTCAAGCAGCTAAGGTACTTCTTAGATGCGCGTGCTTCACCATGTTCTAGGGTATCGGGTGTGTTTCAAGGTTAACAGACACAGACAATGGATTGAACTAAACCAAGATCTGCCCTTCCCGTAGCGAGACACAGGCCAAGCATACGACTTGGTCCGCTTCGTAGATCAACGACTGCCAGTTCACGTCGTGCTCGTGCCATCAGCCAAAGCTACCCTAGAGGTCAACGCTAGACACGACACCACCCAACTTCCCTGACACAAGACTGGAGGGAAAGTAAGGTATTACTGTATGAGACGCATCGCAGTAGCTGGCTGCTACCTACCCAGGGGCCCACGAAGGTAGTATGACAGGTTACAAGACAGATTTATGCTAAATTGCGGCCCATACCATACCTATCGAGGGAGTTGGTAGTTGGATCGCGGTGAGACCGGCCCAAGAGGAAAAGTGGGGAGGGGAAGAACAACTTGGGTCCTCGGCTAGGCCCGTTGTGCGGAAGGAAAATATGACTCGAGGATCCACTTCCGCCGTCCACCACGCAGCTCGGCCAACAATGCTCCTCCTCCTTCTACGAAGCCAAATTCATCCATCTTGATCGGCACCGCTGCCTGGCTGCCGCCCATCCGCCCTCAAGGTAAAGCCTAATCTATACTCCGGACTGGCCAATAGAATGTAGTGGCATGGCATGACATGCGGCCCCCATGATGATCCCGTCAACCGTCACGACGCCTCAGAGGTTTTTTGTTTTTTTTTTTTTTTGTTGCACGCAGGCCAGGTGAGCACAATGGACCCGGATGATGATGATGCGGGTCTGGCTTTCTTTCGACCCAGTCACCCTTGTGTGTCTTTGCTATGATACATGCTTTACGGGGGGACTTGGTGCGTCTAGTCGACGCTTGATACGATGCGCACGACTCACGTACGCGGGCTCGTGATGACAGAATGGGTAGCCTCTGTGTGATTTGGGCTTTGATATTTATGTAGTAGGATGGATGTACAACCTCTGATAGATAGGATTGGCCAGCATCCTGGTTGTCAAACATTCTGCGGCATCACGTACGACTTGTGCAAGGCATGTGTGAAGCACACCTTCTATATACCATCTGTCGCCAACCCGGATTTCTGGTGACAGCGAGATATTAGTTATCAAACTAGTCTGTATGGAGAGTTTTACACTCTACTCATGGGTTGCCGTTGCGTAATTTGTAGCAATGATTTTAGTGTGAAAATGGGAGTCTACCACGTATCCAAGACAACTCTTACTCTGCACAGTACTGCGTAACGCGGAATGGCTTTGGAATATGAAAATAAAAAGAAGAAAAGAAAAGTAAACCGTCACACCAACCACTGCCCCGTCAGTCGGTCCTACAGTACACTCCTCACTCATTGCGCCCCCATCTGCGTTGCGAGACCACGAGTCAGGCCAGCCTCGTCACCTCATTCTCCCCACGAGAAAATGTGTTGGTTGTGACGACGCCAACTTTGGAAAAAACAGGAACTGCTCTTTCCTGCGTAGATTGCAACGCCCGTTGTGCCAACTTCGCTCCTCGGTACACAGCTTCTGCCCAAAGCGCAAGCCACCATGCATTTCACGTCGTGGCAATGCCGAGCTGAGGACAAATCAGCAAGGGCAGTTTCGGTGTCCCGGTTGCACAGTACACGCCCCCCTCCCCAGAGGGGGACTATTTGATGCTCAAAGTTCGGTTTGTTTTTTTTTTTTTTATCTCTCTGTTCGGCGTCGCCCGCCGCCGAAGAGCGGCATTTTCTATCGTACGGATTTCACACGAATGAGGCTAGCGAGGGTGAGTCCATCAGCAACAAGACGTCCACCGGGGAGCAAATCATGGCTACCTGACTGTCCGAGGACCGGTGCAATGGCGGCATGTACATACATCCTCTTTCTTCCCTGGTGCTCCAGTTTGCGGAGAAGTGATCGGCAAAGGGGAGGAAAGGGAGTAGCGAGAGCGGATGTCAGGTCGTACAGAAAAGGCACCGGTGGCGTTTCAGTTGGCAAGCTCGGTGCCTTGTGCCTGCGGATGAGTTGAGGGGGAACGGAAGTCTCTCTCCGGTTCGTCCCAGGCGCTCGCTCTGTGCTGTTCTGAAGAAGAATGCGAAATCCACGCATGTATACACGCCGAAGGCACTTATGCCGCAACCAGGAAGGCAAGTGGACATGGCGCAAGCTGACGATATCAGGCCGACGTCTGTCTGACCTGAAACCATCTAGCACACCGTTCCCGACCGTGTCAATGCCTAGCAGAGTAGTAACAGCATGCATTGGACCGAACTTGGCAGAAAGTGAAGAAACTGTGAGACATGGAATCAACCGCAGCAGGCACTAGGATTAAGCGAAAGGAGCTACGCAAGCATGGCCAGCGCCCGTCAACCCCAGTTCTATCCATGCCATGGCGTAGATCGAAACCGAGACTAAATGCTCGGGTTTCAGAGCCGTCTGTCGCATGCAAAGGCCCGCTCTGGACGAGTCGCATAAACACATTACACAGTAATACGTTTTTACTCTCACACAAGTCATCAGCCTAGACGTACGAGAGGAGGAGACGGATGAGTGAGGAGGGCACGCCGGTGACACCGAATGTATTGGTAGACTTGACCCTTTGTGTTTGCATACACCCCCCCTCCTCTCTCTCTCTTGGAGAGATTCTGGGCATGGAAATGACGCGGGAGTCGCAGTCCGGGTCGCACCGCTGGTCGACAACCATCAAATAGCCGACTCATTTGGCGGCATGGAGAACGACTGCCTCATTGGGCGCACCGGGACCAAGGAACCGTAACGTATCGTCCTGTATGTTCCTTTTCTCCTAATCTGGATGGCAAGTCGTTGATCAGAAGTCGGTCCAGCAGGGCGCAAGACACAAGCATCGACATGTTGGTTCGCGGTTGCCGGTTATCAACAGCAAATAAATCAATTGCGTGAAGACGGCCCGTCCTGTTGCCAAGCTGGATATTGATGTTGCGGGACATGTAGTGAATCACGCGACTTTAAAAGGCGGCGAGAAAAGAAAAGGAAAAAGAAAAGAACAAGATAAGGATGTTGGCGGTTTCTTTGTTTTCGTCTTGTTGCTGGTACCTGTTACGTACCTACCTACCTAGGCAGGTATCTGAGTACCTTATATATATATAGAGTATGGCTGGTATGGACCAATCATGACAAGCGTGGATAAAAGGTACTTTGTTTACGTGCCGACATGCCTATAATAGAAGTACTAGCAGCTTCTAGCTATACAAAGCGGTACATATCAGGAATGCCACTAACCGCGTTCCAGGCTAGCTACTGAGCCTGTTTGTAAGTACCTCGCATGTATCGAATGAGGTGTGGGTCCCGCGACCTGCCTGTTGCCTTACGGCAAGCAAAGGGATACTGCGCTGTTTACCCCCTGTACGTGTCACGTATAGTACTGTATGTACTTCTTGATAAAGTCTAGAATGTTTCCATGGACCATGGCGGCATGGCGGCATGGCGGCGTCTTGGCCTTGGTCACGAACCCGAATAGGAAAATGGCGGTCTGATAATTGAGGCTGTGAGGCCACACCATCTCCACACGCGCTTGGGATTGATTGTATGACGGCCTCGGCTCGTCATGTCATCTCCATTTCTCCTCATTGATTCATTCATTTATCCATCCATTCATTATTGGATTCATCGATTCATCCATCCATCCCATTACGCTAACCCGACCCCGCTTTCTGACTCTGTACTGCGTGCGTAGCTGACGCGCCCACGTCGACACTGCGTCTTGTCCAACAATGCCCGTCCGCTGCTCTTCGGCCACATTACGGATTTGCGAAAAGGAGTGAGTTCCAATCGATCCTGTAGCTACGTGTAAAGAAAAGCCACCTGTTTTAGAGTTTTTTCGATGTGGCCGATCGCCTCGGGCATAATCACTCCCCGATGTAACGTCTGTCTAGGTCATGAACAACGACAACGGTCCGCTAACCTTTTCCTACTTTTCCCGCCGGTGAAGCCAGCCTCGTTTGTTGTACGGCAGGACAGGAAGCAGTAGATGATTTTTGTTCAGGATAAGCTACGAGCTGCTGTCATGGGTGTGTCAAAAGGCGATGGTGGACAAGTCTCCGATTGTGCGCCACGTTTATGCCACGAGGCTGACGGTAATGGCAGCTGGCAGCTGGCAGCTGGCAGCACTGGTTGCGTGAGCAGAGGGGTACGTACATGCAAGTACTGCATCACACGGCAAGCACAGCACAGCACAGCAAAGCACAGCACAGCACAGCAAAGCACAGCACAGCACAGCAAAGCACAGCACAATTCTCGATCAATGGAAGCGTGGAGCCACTGAGCCTGGGCGCCTACGGGACGCTGCGCGCGGCCGCTAGCAACATTCAGCACAAGGCGCAAGGCGCAAGTAAAGTGACTGGGCTGGCCTGCGCTAGCTGCAGGTGGGCTCGGTTGCCGCCTGTCCCAGTTGCCCCTGTGGCCCCTGTTGCCCCTGTTGGCCTTGTTGCCCCCTGTTGCCGCAATGGCCTCTTCCTGCTGCTCCTTCCTGCTCCCTTTTCTGTTGCCTCTTTTGTTTCCTCTTCTGTTGCCCTCTGTTCTTAGATGGGAGTTCGCGGTGGGACCTGCCTATTTGGCGGAAGCGCCCGCTCCTCGTCATAGTATATATTATGAATACGCTCTATCTGGCTAACCAGCCAACCAGCCACCAGCCCACAGGTCTAATCTGCCAGCCCAGTCCGAGTTGCGTCCGCTCCTGTTCCATGCATACATCTGAGCTTCCCCCCTCATTTTTTGCATCCAGCATCCCAACTACCGTTCCCGACACCAACACCCCATCTCCAACCCGTTTGCTGGCCACACGCCATCTTGCCTCTTGTGAACTGCCGGCTGACATCCCTTGTTGTTTTCTTCTTGTTCTTCTCTAGGTACGCGCAACCCAGACCTTTCAACCTGCGCCGCGCTTCGCCTGCCCGTGCCTGCGTTTGGCACGAGCTTTCTTCTTGGACCTTGCACACCCCAACGACGCTACAAGGGCTTTTGCCTGGAAATTCAAAAGGGAAATGCGTCCACGTTTCCCGATTTGCTGACTTTCCCTTATCTGTTCGCGACCGTCACACGATCCTTCCTTCGAATTGCGATTGCCAGCTTGTTGAGTCGAAATCGCTGCTGCTTTCCCCGTACCTTCGTACCTGCCCAGCTCTGCTCCGGGCTACTGCCACGAAACAAGCTGCTCACATCATCATCTGCTCAGCAATTGGCCTTGTCGCTGCTTTGGAGCAGCCCTTTGTGATCCTTCCAAGGCTTGCCGAGCAAACGCACTGTCTTTATTGACGACCAACACCTAGTGCCACACTCGCCGACGAAGCATTGTTTCATGGCGGATAGCTCCGAACGGATCCTAAATGAAACGCTGGGCATATCTTTGTAGATGGTGCTATTATTGCCCCAGGACTCGTTGCAACCAGATCGCTTCAGCTTCGCAAACGGATTGTCTGGAAGCCACCATCATTCTCCCTACAGGATAACAAAAGGCTCTGGCCCTCGCGGCCGTAAATCGAGACGGTCCAAGTTCAAAATTGCATGGAGCCCTCAATGTGTCACTGAATGTCGATTGAGAGAGGCAGGAAATGGCATAGCAGTGTATCACCAGACATGGATCCCACACCGACCTCTTTTGGAGTTGTCAGCGACTCCAGACCCAGACGACCGTCGCGGAGCAAGGGACAGGTGCAAAGTCCCTCTCAACCCACCATTCCACCTCCTTCGCCCCCAATAAACTCCTTGCACCATGGCCATGACCATCATCCTTCTGCAGCAGCTGTAGCTGCTGCATCAACTCTACGATCTGCACTCAGACCAAATCATGCCGATTCGGGTGGCTCGCCGCGCTCAGTTACACCTGACAATGCGCGCGACGGGAGAAGGCTAGGTGTCAGTGCTTTTGCTGGCGACAATTCATCAAACGTCGCACTGCCTGCGCCAGTACCCCGTGATCCGCAGCCACAACTTTCACCGAATCGCATTCCAGGAAGCGCAAATAGACGCCAGGGCATGGTCTTTGAAGACGACTTCGATGAGTCTAGCGACGAGACATCCAGCTCGGCCATGACAACAACACCAGCTGCCGCCACGTTCCCCGAAGCCTCTCTCTCACCACAGACCTCGACTCAACCAGCGACTCAACTGCTGCAACAGAGGAGTCCTGGCGCTGGCAGCGTTCGGCCGCGAACTAGAACCCTCGACGCCACCATGTTGACACCGCGGACAGCGCCTGCAGTGGTCGAACAGAGACTCAGAGTTGGCAGTGTCAGTTCGTCTGCGTCCCAGCCTCTGATGGTTGACGAGCAACGATCGCCAGTCCCTACAGTGGAAGTAATTGGTTACTCATCGACGCCTATCAGCCGCTTGCAAGAGCCATCCACGCCATCCATTCTGTCCAAGTCAAAGGAAAAAGATAGGAAATCAACCAAGCGCCTCCTAAAGCGGCAGGCTTCTCGGCCGTCTTCGCCCGTACCAACACCGTCTCCGTCCGTCGACTCTTTTCCTTTACCCATAGATACCCCGGAGCCCACCAGATTAATCATGCTGATGAAGACACTGGGTGGTCGCATGCGCGGCGACATTGAGTATCATTCAGAGGATTCTGCCAAAACGTGGCATAGAGGCGTTGCGTACGTTGACGACGAAAAAGGTTGTCTCATGTTCAGCTCGAGCCACTACAGTAACTTATTTGTGACACTCATCTCCGACCTCCGTGGCTGTGCCGTGCTTCCTGCTAAACACCCAGATGATGGCAGGGAATGCCTTGAACTTCTTACGAATGATGCAGCCACAGAACTTTACCTGAGACCCCTTGCGCACGAAGAATGGAATTTTTGGCTGGCCGCCTTGTTATGCTGGCAGCAGACGCGTCCGCCGGCTTTCAAGTCCCAGAATGGTGGCGGCGGCGGGGGTAGTCATAATCCTGCTGGTGTCAGTGTCGCCGGACCAGCCATTGGCAAGCCAGGAGCATCGGCAGATGGCTCTAGGGTGGCAAGCATCATCAAGATTGGTAATGTCATGCTATGGGACAAGGGCCCAACTTGTTCCGCCAACTACCTAGTCCAACGATCATCGACGCGAGACCCATCGTCACCGGGCGCCTCGTGGAGGGGAATATCGATCATTCTTCAAGACGATGGCGAACTGAAACTTCTGGTGGAGAACGAAGCCTCATCCCTTTGTGTTATATACCTTTCGCAGCTATCGCGATATGCTATCCAACAGCTGGACCACACTGTCTTGGGTGAAGATTTTTGTCTCGCCATATTTCCGATATACGCCAGCACAGCCACCAAACTTTCCGTCTTCCGGCCAGTGTACCTTGCGCTAGACAGTCGAGTACAATTCGAAGTTTGGTTTGTCTTGCTGCGAGCGTTTGCTGTGCCAGAATTTTACAAGTTAGACTCTAAAAATCGAGACTCTGTCCGAGAGGTGGCTGACTTGGAGGATGACATTAGCGACGATGAAACATTTCGAATAGAAAAAAAAATTGTTGTGAGAGTGACGGAAGCAAAAGTAAAGGCTCGCCCCTCAGGTCAGGACATGGCACCGAATGAAAAGTCTTCAAGATCGGAGCAACAAGATCCGTTGATCGGAAACTATGTGGCCGAGGTGATCCTTGATGGTGAGGTACGAGCAAGAACGACGACTCAAGTAGCGACCAAGAATCCCTACTGGAGAGAAGACTGCGAGTTCGCCGACCTACCACATACAGTGCAGGAAGTGTCGATTGTGCTGAAGCGAGTAGACGCGCGACTTGATGCTCCCATGGCTACATCTGATGGCGGACGACTCGGAGGGCATGCAGAACACGTATATGGCACAGTTCACATCGCCTTGGATAAGCTCCAACGTGGGAAGGACCATGAGGATTGGCTACAGATCCTGGACGACAGACAGCAACCCATCGGAACCATGCTCATTAAGATATCGCATGCGGAGCAAATAGCATTGTTGTCCAAGGAGTACGAGCCGCTGTCTGAGATCTTGCATTGCTTTCCTTCGGGACTCACCACGATGATTTCGTCCTCGCTTCCGGGCCAGCTCCGACGCCTGTCCGAAAATTTCCTAAACATCTTTCAGGCGTCGGGCAAAGCTGGTGACTGGCTGATGGCTCTGGTGGAAGACGAAATCGACGGAATTGGGAGCCAGACATCTATGAAAAAAATTCGTTTCAGTAGTCGGCTAAAGTCGAATGAGTCAATCGAATCCGCCAGTGAGCGTGAGCTGCTCGTGCGTGACATGGGCAAGTCTCTGGCCGGTGAAGCTAACCTGCTCTTTCGGGGCAATACGTTGTTGACACAGTCTTTGGAGTTTTACATGCGTCGTTTGGGCGTCGAATACTTGGAAGAGGTTCTACGGGAGAAGATTATCGAGATCGATGAGGCGAACCCGGATTGCGAGGTGGACACGAGCAGACTTCCTCATACCGGCAGCGCGGACATGGACCAACGTTGGCAGCGGTTGATCCACTACACCACCGAGACCTGGCGGTGCATTGCCGAGTCTGCGCATTCCCTCCCGGGCGATCTGAGACTTATTCTCAAGTACATTCGAGCCGTGGCGGAAGATCGGTACGGTGACTTTCTGCGGCCTGTTGCATACACTGCCGTCTCCGGCTTCCTCTTCCTCCGCTTCATTTGTCCTGCCATCCTGTCGCCCAAGCTCTTCGGTCTCCTCCGCGACCATCCTCGACCACGCGCGCAGCGAACCTTGACGTTGATCGCCAAAGTGCTGCAAAAGATGTCCAACATGTCCACCTTTGGCAAGCGGGAGGAATGGATGGATCCCATGAACCGCTTCCTTACAACACAGCGACCTGTTTTCCGAAACTATATCGACCAGGTATGCGGCATATCTGCAGAACGCGACGGCTTGAAGAGTGCTCCGGCTGCTTACAGCACGCCCATTACGATGCTGGGCCGTCTCGGTCCCACAGCCAAGGAAGGGTTTCCCAGTCTGCCCTATCTGATAGACCAGGCCAGGAGCCTTGCCAGTCTGGTGAGACTCTGGGTAGATACCCTACCGGAAGATGCGCAGCTAGGCAACGCGGATGCCGAGCTGCTCATCTTCAATGAGCTTTGCCTCGGCTTGCAGAAACGAGCTGACGCATGCCTGGCCCAGGTGGAACGAACGCGGGCTGCGTCGAGTGGTGCGGCGGAACAGTTGGCCGAGTCACTCAAGCAAGCGACCCTCATTGAGTCTCTTAGCGTGCCGTATTCCCTTCCCTGGGTAGAAAACGACGGCGATCGCCCACCGGGCAGCTCTGGCAGTGATGGGGAAGTGTCCTCTCGACGGCGCAGCAGAGATTGGCGATGGGGCAAAGATGGACTTGAGAATAGAAAAGCCAGCGGACTCCGGCAAACAAGTGGCATGGAACGAAACACGAAGAGCAAGAACGGGAACGTCGGCCGGACAATCTTGAACGGCATCATGAGGATAGGGGGACGGGCCGAGAGCCCCGAGTCCAAGGGATACAGATGAGGTCCATTTTTTTTTTTTTTTTTCTTCCTGGAGCCAAGGCAAACACTAAAATCTGTGTTTTATGGCTTCAAGTTTTCAAGTAAGAAAACTCTTCATTTCCCATATATATGCAGTCGGTCGATAGTTTGCCTACAAGTCTGGTGGAGCATACTGGGGATAGGGACCGGAGCGGCAGCGTTTGTTGGGTTGGCTGGAATATGCGTTGGTCCATTTGCGTAGACATCATAGTTGAATAGCATTGGCTGGAGTGTTCTGGCTTGCAAAGCATTCGTGTTTGATTTATGTTGTGAAGTTGACTTGCGTGACTGTTAATACGCGGCTGCAAACAGAATGGTATTGC
This sequence comes from Balansia obtecta B249, assembly GCA_000709145.1. Lineage (NCBI taxonomy): Eukaryota > Fungi > Ascomycota > Sordariomycetes > Hypocreales > Clavicipitaceae > Balansia > Balansia obtecta. The sequence continues at coordinate 8,804 of JFZS01000375.1, read as the reverse complement.
ACCTTGCGTTAGTCCTCTCTCTACGGGAGGGCATTATTTCGTACGTACGCGCACCCGTTTTGGAACACCGGCATGCGACGAAATCGTCCTGGGTACAAACCATTCGACGACGCGACGCCCTGGGAAAGCAAAAAAGCACACAAGTATGCAGATTCTTTGCCCCTTCTATTAACACCCTATCTACATTGGACCGGTGGACGAAATTGGTCCCCACCTCATCTGATGAATTTCTTGAACGCGGCCACCTTGGCGGTGGACTGCGCCCTTGTCTACATTGAACCGCTAGACGAGATTGAGCTCCCCTCCCCCCCTTCTCATGCGAAGAATTTCTTGAACGCAGCCCTCTCCTTGGCTACCTTGGCGGAGAACTGCGCCTTGACGATGGCGAGCATTTTGACGACGAGGCTGTCGGCGGGGGCGAGCTTGTGGGCTGCCTCGAGGTCCTTGAGCGCGGCCTCGTCGTCATTGGTCTTGGAGAGGGCGACGCCCCTTCTGTAGAGGGCCTTTGCGCGATCGGCGTCCGACGAGCCGGCGACGGCCAGCGCCGACGAGGCGTGGCGGATGGTGTCGTCCCAGGCTTCGAGCTTGAGGCTCAGTAGGGCGGCGTTGTTGCTGAGAGAGAAGCGCAGGGCGTCCAGGGCCTGCTTCGTCGCGGGCGGCTCCTCGTCGAGTTCCAGCTCCTCGTTAAGATATCGGAGGCCCTTTTCGTACTTTTCGATGGCGGTGCTGAGGCTGCCTTGCTTGAAGGCCTTGTTGCCATAGTCCTTGCAGTCTGTGGCGATTTGCAGAATGGCCTTGGCGTCGAGCATGTCCTCGACGTCTTCGGGGTAGTCCTCGTGCGGGTCGCCCGTCTCATCGGGTTGCTTGACGCCTGCTGCGAGCGCTTCCTCGCCCTCCAGTTGGCCGCAGTCGACGATGATGGCATCCTGGATGGGCTTGTCGCCTTGCCCAGTCTTGAGGTTTTCGATTCGGCGGACGATGGACTTGCCGTTGAGCACTTCGCCGAAGACGACGTGCTTGTTGTCCAGATGTGGGGTAGAGACTGTGGTGATGAAGAATTGGGAGCCGTTGGTGTCTTTCTCATTGACGGCGTGTTAGCTGATGTGGCATTGAAGGAGAAGCTCTGTCCATCCCTTTCTTTTCTTTTTCTTCTGGACAGATAAAGGGGACGCCCTTTTTTTTGTAGAGGTGGCGTAATAACGGCGCGGTTGACTTACTGGGTCCTGCGTTGGCCATAGACAGCAAGAACGGCCTGTCGTGCTTCAGAGGAAAGGCTTCGTCCTCGAATCTGGTGCCGTAGATGGACTCGCCGCCGGTGCCGTCACCAGCGGTGAAATCACCACACTGGATCATAAATTGCTTGATGACGCGATGAAAGATGGAACCCTTGTAGTGAAGGGGCTTGCCGGACTTGCCCATTCCCTTCTCACCTGTGCAGAGGCAGCGGAAATTCTCAACCGTCCTGGGCAACAGGTCTGAGTAGAGCTCCATGGTGATGCGGCCGACAGGCTTGCCGCCGATGGAGATGTCGAAGAAGACACGAGGCCGATTTGACACTTCAGTTACCATTTTGAGAGTGTGTCGGCTCGCTCGGTATCTAGGGAGATGCGAAATAAAATAAAATGGGGAAATAAGAGGAAATAAATTTCCGTTGCAGGATGCGGAACAACTCTCGACGACTAGTTTTTCCGTATAATAGAAACAGCCAGGAAAAGTGAGATGTTTCCTCCCCTTGTTTTTCTTTTCTTGCTTGTGATTGCTTGTCCAGTGATGTCTGTGTGTTTGGCCTAGTTTCCCTTACTTATTCGCGCTCTTTGAAAGGAGAAATTATCACACGTATGAGCACATGCGAGATGAACTAGAGAGCGACAAAAAAAAAACAAGATGTGTCAGTCACCGTCTAATTGGGCTGGGCCTGCGTCCCGGGACATGCGGGGTATCCTTGTTTTCTTTGACACAAGCCGCAGAGGGGATTATTCGCACGGGGTAAAGTGCAAGGATGGAATCGCGAGGTGCAGCAGAGAGAAGAGGCAAGAGATGAGTGCAGACATTGGGTACGACGTGACGAGGGAGGGAAAAGGTGACGAGAGCTCGGGTGGCCATACCAGATCAAGGTTTGGGGTGACGACGCAGCCAATCACTGATTTTGAATTAGCCTTGGTGATGAGGGAAATTCAAAGGGTGAAGCAAGCAAGCAGGGCGAGGAAGCGAGGAAGCGAGGAAGCAAGCAAAGCAAAGCAAAGCAAAGCAAAGCAAAGCAAGATACACAAAAACACACCAACTTACAGATGCGCAGTACGTCCCAGGCGCGGATTGGCAGGAATGCGAGCTTAACGTCGGGGAGTTGGGCAGCTGTTGTTGTTGAGTTGAGGTGGGCAGAAGGGCACAAGACAAAGACGAGACAAAGACGAGACAAAGACGAGACGAGACGAGGTCAAAGTGGCGGGGTTCACGGATTTGATAGCTGCATGGCACGGTGGGGTTCATGATCCCTACATGCCCGTTTGGGAGATGCTCGCAAAGAGTTGGTGGAAGTTTCTAGCTCCCAAGAGAAGCAACAAGCTTCCGAACTGCAAAGCCGTCTAAGAGGTACCCGAGGTACCTTGGTGGTACCTTGGTAGGTAACCACCTGGTCGGGAATGTGATGCTACCCTACTCCTACTACTTACTACCCTACTCCTACTATTTACTACCCTACTCCTACTACTACTACCCTACTGCTCAACGAACCTAACTTGACTTGGCAGTTGGTTTCCCAAAGGGTAGGTGAATTATGAAAATCACCTACCTACCATTCACCTACCTACCCAGATACTTCACATAGCATAAGCCCCACGCCACCGCACTGGTCGATCGTAACAGATAACTAATACCCAGTACATGATGGTTGCACAACTTGGCGCTTATGCACTATGCACGCAGGTGAGTGAATAATCTATAATCCGACTCTAGCCTGCACAGCCAAGCCAGCTGGCTGAACGTGCATTCGGCTGGCAAAGCTGGCGTGCGTCAGTGGCCCGTGCATCGCCATCAAGCCGGCCCTATGGCCCTAAGCCCTATTCTGCTCGCTTTCTCTCTTCGTACAAAAGGGCCAGAGATAGCTCTGTATTGTACAATAATAATAGCAGAACGCCGTGTGTGTGGTCCTGGATGCGACTTCCTCGTTTGTATCACAACCATCTGTTTCACCTATCCTGAGGGGCCATGACAAACATGGGGCCGCAAGAGGCCGCAAGAGGGGCCACGAGATCCCTCGTGAGATTGTTCCTTTTTTGTTTTTGTTTTATTTTCCTCTATCCGCATTCTCTCTCGCTATATAGAATATGCACTCGTCATGCTGCTGTCTGGTGGCACTGCCCTATTGCATGGGCGCCCATGCGAAACCCCCTTAGCCCTATCCCAGGACAATTGCGAGCTTGAAAACACAAGTAATTAACCTCCGACGCGCACCTTGTTATCTCGAAATGGTCAGCTTGCTGCTTCGTTAAACTCTCTGTCCTGGCTTCCTGCCAGCAGCTCAAGAGTTACCTGCAACTCGTTAGCCACGATCTCGTCCTAGACGCACAACACGTCGACGTACCGGGCCATCGTTGACCAAGGCCACTTCCATCATGGCCTGGAATTTCCCCTCCTTGATTCGTTCTTCCCGGTAGCCCTCCCTTACTCTGTTGACAAAGCAGTGATACAGCCGGCTAGCGTCCTCCGGTGATGCAGCGCCATGAAAGTCGGGTTTGGTGCCTTTCTTGGTTCGAGCCAGCAGAGTGAATTGTGAGACTGTGACACAGGTCAGACAAATTCCAGCGAGCCGCTTTTTGAAGATGAGCATACCGCAGAGAACTTCTCCATTGATATCCATCACGCTTTTCTTCCACTGCGTGATAGTTAGCAGCGTGCAGCAGTATAAAACTCTGTGTCGTGAAACGGGTTGCATACCCTGTCACCTTTGTCATCATCCCATAACTTCATCTTTAAAACTTTGCTGGCTATCTGCTGTGCTTCCTTTTCCGTGTCTCCCGGTGCGATGGCAGCAAAAACAAGAACTCCGCGGCCAATGGATGAGATGACTTCCTTGTCTACGGTCACAGATGCCGAAAGTACCCTTTGTATTATAGCTACAAGTGTAGTTAAGGCAGTTTGTTAGAAGAAACAAGGCCTTTGTTCAAGAACTGCGAGCGATTGTCACAAGAGCTGCGCTCACCTTTCATGTTTTTACTTTTGAAAAAGAAATATGTAGGAAAATCTAGCTGATAGAAGAGTAAGAAAAAAAAAAAAAAAAAAAAAAAAAAAAAGTCAAGCCAAAGACGAGCTATAAGGAAATCTAACTAATGAGGCAATGCGATATGTCCGAGTTCACAGGTTGCTCCGCAATTCCTGTCTTTCGGTTTTGGTCCAACTTGATTGACTGGCCAGTTGGCCAAACACTCGGTTGGATCTCAATTCATGTGGGGTCCCGGTGCGTACGTAGGTACCTGCCTAGCAAATCCATGCGCAAGGCTTGTACACAAAGATAACGTCAATCTAGCTGACAGCCTATTTTTCGACGTCTTTGCAGATGAGATCGCGGTTCTCTTGGTCAATTTGGTTCAGAGATATAAATTAATGATTTTCAGACTATATATAATGATTGAATTTAGTATTTCAGAGCCAGGCATCTCAGTCAATTCAGACTTCCTCAACGCGTGTGCCGCTACAATATGGTGGGGCTGCTACCCAACTACATCGGGTGACTTTTCCTTCTCTATCCCTCATTCTCTCCTCGATTGGGATCAACCTCACCACCAAGACTGTCGAACAGGCACCACCCGTCCGCAGCTTGATTAGTTTTGCAGCTCCTTCATAACTGTCCTGCTCCAGAGCAGTGCTCTTACAGAGCTACATCTTCACCCATAATACGTGCGCCATTGTGCAGCACGCACCTGAAGCTACATTTTCCCCCCTGTGCGACGGGAGCAAAAAGGCCATATCGCTCGACACTCCAAGATCACTATTCCCGCGCTCCCCCCCCCGCCCCCAATTTGCGGCTGTCAAGATTGAATCTAGAAATTCCGGGCGAAAAAGCTTGAGAGCTAGCTTTCTTTTCTGACAACAAGATGGCGGCGAGGAAATTACAACAAGAAGTCGACAAGTGCTTCAAAAAGGTGGCTGAAGGGGTCGCAGAATTCGAAGCCATCTACGACAAGATCGAGCAGTCTAACAATCCGGCGCAAAAGGAGAAGCTCGAAGACAATCTGAAGCGTGAAATCAAGAAGCTCCAGCGATTGCGCGATCAGATCAAAACATGGGCTGCCAGCAATGACATCAAGGACAAGGCTCCTCTATTAGAGCATCGCAAGCTAATCGAAACGGTGGGTGATTGCCGAATGATGAGCCCAGAAGATATTGGTGCAATGTTGGCGATGCAGCCTGAAGAAATTGGAGTCTAGTGTTTTATGCACAGCTTTGGGCTAACCGTTCACGTCGTCATTCAGCAAATGGAAAAGTTCAAGGCGGTCGAGAAAGCTATGAAGACAAAGGCATACTCGAAAGAAGGTCTATCAGCGGCAGCCAAGTTAGATCCTAAAGAGCAGGCCAAGGTCGAAGCTGGCGAGTTCCTGAGTAACATGGTCGATGAGCTTGAGCAGCAAATCGAGGCACTAGAAGCCGAAAGCGAATCGATACAAGCGACGATGAAGAAGGGCAAGACTCAAACAGCGAAAGCCGAGCGCATGGCTGAAATTGAGCGGATAATAGAGCGGCATAAGTGGCATCAAGGGAAGCTCGAGCTAATACGAAGGTCTCTCGAGAACGGCGGCGTCGAGACGGAGCAGGTGAACGAATTGGAAGAGAACATTCGGTACTACGTCACGGACGGCATGACGGAGGACTACATGGAGGACGAAGACATGTACGAGGAGCTGGATCTGAAGGAGGACGAAGGCGTATTTGGCATGATTCAGGACAACGAAAAGGCCTCATCACAAGATGCGGCATCTGTACAAGAAGAAGCCACCCCAGACCCGGAAACATCGTCAAAAGGATCCAGGAAGACTTCAAAGGATGCCGACGCCCCGGCAGGGCGGAAGGCCTCCTCGCAAACAAAGTCACCGCTGCCGGCTCTCGCGACATTACACACTCCATTATCTACGATAAGCAATGGTGTGTCAAGTGGTTCGGGAATGAGACCTGCTGTCGCACCGGCGAGACCAGCAGAAGGCCTCAAGTATGCCTCTGCAGCGGCAGCAGCGGCGGCCAGCGACAGGGGCAACGTGGGTATTTCGCCGCTACCACCGCCTCCAGGTTCAACCGTGGGCATATCTCCTTTACCGCCGGTACAGTCAAGGACAAGCGCGACCAACTCTCCTGCAGCAACTGCGGCCCAGCCCGTGGCACAGTTGGAATCGAAACCAGCGCTGCCAGCCGAGCCAGAGATTCTCATAACGACACGGCAGCTGAAGAAATCAAAAGCTGCAGGAAAGCAACCAGCCGCTGCGGAGCCTTCAGAAAGCTCTTTTGGTAAGTCGCGCTGCATCCATGGCCCCCCCCCCCCCCCCCCCTTTTCGGAGAAAAGGGTGTTCTAAGTGTCGCTGCTAACCACTTATATCAAGGGCAAACAAATGGCGTTACTAACGGTATCAAGTCAATTGTGGAGGAGCCAGAGGAGGAGTCAATTTATCATCTGCCTTCGTCGTTGCAAGACCTGGTCGACTCGTATGAGATTACAAGAAAACAGCAATCGCATCCCCTCTCACCATCAACGCTGCGTTTGATGAGCGCTAGCCAGCTGTCGATGCCCGATGCAGGCGACATCGAAGCACCCAGGACCTATCGCCCGGACAATTCGGTGCCTCCCACAGGGTCAGGATTTCCCCGAGAGCAGCTATCCCTGTTTGACGACCCGCGCGTCTTCTCAAGGATAGATACCGATACCCTGTTCTACATCTTTTATTACCGACAGGGCACGCCGCAGCAGTATCATGCTGCCAAGGCGCTGAAGGATCAAAGCTGGCGGTTCCACAAGCAATACCAAACTTGGTTCCAGCGACATGAAGAGCCCAAGAACATCACGGAGGAGTTCGAACAGGGAACCTATCGATTTTTTGACTATGAAAGCACATGGTTCGTAATGACACTCTTTCCCGCCTTGCTCATGCCCATGCATTTGAGCTTAAGCGGCATACTAAATCTGCAGTAGGATGAATCGAAGGAAAGCAGATTTCAAATTTGCTTACAAATTCCTCGAAGACGAAGTATAAGAGATTATTGTGTTCCACGTCCCGATAGCTCCGATATCGACCCAGTTTGTATGTTGCATACCTCATTCAACAAAATAAATTCCGTCCTGTCGGGCTCGGTGTTCTAGAGACAAGACATTTTCCGCTGTAGAAATAAAGCTATGCTGGGAAGGGAGGTTTCTTAACGAAGGATTATCTCCGTTTTCTGTAATCAAATTCAGAAGCAAGTCTTTTTTTTTTTTTTTTTTTTTTTTTTTCTAAAACAATGACTACAGTTCCATATGCTATGTCCGTGTTGGTCACGCAGCACGCAGGTAATGCCCTCGTAGTACGTATGCAATCTTATTTGCGATTCTAAGAGGGATCATAAGCTAGAGACCTTTGGACTGGTATCTTTTCTGCGCGAAAAACTGAGATGGAGAGGCGGTATCGTCGACTTTTGTGCTGGAGGTGATGTAATCAAGTTAGGCATGACATGTGGAATGGGAACCGCGTGCACCGATACCAGCCCCGTTCCCTTGTTGAATCTAAAACGGGTGCCTAATGAGATTCATGAGGACGGGATCGTACTGCCTCGGATTGTTTACCATAGCCAAGGCCGCCGCGATCCCAGACACAGTTTTGCAGGACGAGACGGCTAGGAAATGAACAACGATGCTGCTACGGAAAGCTTTGGTGAAATTTTTTTTTGAACGTCATGTGAGCGCTCGAGTCTGCGAATGTCACCAGGACCCAGCTTAGGGCGTGCAGGTAGAGAGAGGTTGATTTGGTGCTTCGTGGCATAAACGAACTTGAATGGGGCTCAGTCCCGGGTAGACGCTTTGGGGGAGTAGGGTGCAAGCTGTTAACTTTTTGCTTTTTAAATTTAGATGGCACTGTTTAAGGACGCCAAGTGTAACTAGTGGCTGCCAGCCGGATGACGACGTCGATGGGAGGGGAGGGGGGGCCGCGGTCCTGCGCTTGGCTGAGTCCAAGAGTCACGATGCCGTCGTGATGTTAATTATGTGGCGATCTTGCGACGAAGTGGAGTTTTTTTTTTTTTATCGCAGGGTACCTGCCAAACCACGCGTTTTGTAACGGGGCTGCCATCCTGGTCGCAAACCTTGCGATCCTTGATGACCGTCAGGTGATACAAGAGGCCGAAAAAAAAAAAGAAAAAAAGAAAAAAAAAAAAAAGAGAGAACGAGGTACCTGGCCAGCGCCGGGTCCCATCTGCAGCAACGACTTCGCACACACGCACAGCAGAGCCGCATTCCGGGCGCCGTGGTCCTATCGGCAGCACCGACGACTTGGGCCACATGGGAATGGAGCTTCGAGTTGTGCCAGGCATCTCGTCTGGCTTCGCGGGCGGGTGAACTTGGGGGCTCAGTCATCCGTGTTGCAGACGGTCGAAGAGTGATTAACCGAGACAGGTCGACATGGTGCGCCGACCTCCCTCCTCTCCTCCTCCTCCTCCTGCCCTTTGACCTGCTGAAGGTTTTATTTCAACGGCTCATGACACGCACGTACTGTATGTGTGCACGAGCAGCGATGACATGGTTTGGCAGCAGATGAAGAAACTCTGTGCATATAACCCCCCTCCCTTCCACCCCC